>SNQJ01S0051253.1:50570-61737 GCA_010110895.2 Picea sitchensis
ATAAGAAAACAAAGTTTTAATTAATAATTAATAAAAATAATAAATATTGAATTAGTAAAAAAAATTCGTGTTTATAAAGTTTCAATTTTATTTTTTTAATAAAATTTGAAATTTAAAAAAATATTTAAATTAATAATTAATAAAAAATAAAAATAATAAATATCGAATGAGTTAAATGTTTTGATGTTTTATAAAATTTCAATATTATTATGATTAAATTTTGTTAATAAAATTTGAAATTTATTATTTATTTGAAAATTGTTTAAATTATTAAAAATATTATTTTGGTTAAATTTTGTTAATAAAATTTGAAATTTTCTATATTTTTTTATTAGAAAATTATTTAAATTATTCAAAATTTATAATTTCAAAGGATTTTGTAAAAAAAAAGTAGTTAAAAAATATTTCGTTTTCTATTACCTATAATATAATTGATTTTTTTTTAACTTTAAACTACATAATCCTATATTAAATAGAATTTGGTCAACTTTTATTTTTTCCAATAAAATTTGCTTAAGTTTTATTTGTTTCATATGGAATTCGGGCCACTCACTATTTTGAAAAACTAAAATACAGTCATAAATTTCAGAGAACCCCTTTCATAACGATTACTAAATCCCTTTCTTACCGATTACTAAATCCCTTTCTTCTTCTACATGTATGAGTATTTTTGAATGAATTGATTTGATATTTATCTTTTAAAAAACTACAAATTATATGGAATGTTTTTGAGCATATAAATAAAATTTTAATATATTTGATTTTTGTAGTATATATTATAGACATGAAAATATATGATAGACGTTAACTTGACAAATCCACGCAATAGATAACAAAAGAAGGAACATAAGAATTCTAGAGAAAACTTTTGAGGTATAGTAACACCAATAATTATTTCTTATGGAAGGAAATCACTCCAAAATAAATTCTTACTGCGATTACAATATACTTCACAATTCCCTTCATTATAACTTTCTAGCAAGGGAACCTTATAATAAGCCTTTTTACAATTGTCTCTTTAACATTATGCGACCGCCTATATTTTATTATCCCCCTTGGTACCTCCATAGGTACCCCATATTATCCTCCCTAGGTACACTATATTTCCCCCACGTTTCCATGTTTCATCCTCGAAACATGGGACGAATCCAAATAATATGATCTACTAAGAAATATACCCAAGTAGTACCAAACAAAATCATCTGGATCCATCCTAGCGAAATGTGAACATGGGGTCTAAATACGTCATTTCCACGCCGATATTGATTTCAATTACTCATTTGGTGTGATAATGTTTTCTTCTTCTCCGATATCTCCATGCATTTTTGTTAGGCCTCCATGTGCCTCCATACTAGTTTCCTTTTTGGTTCCATGTTGGTCCATAATTTTTCTAACACTCACACCCTTTCCTTAATCATTTTTGTTTCTCTAAGTAGTCTGGGTGGTGATATACAACAACCATAGCTATTTATTCTTCTTGCTGGGACACTTCAAGATGTGGTTCCTTTGAATCGTTGAGCTCCATAGTTTTTTCTTCCTTTTTAGTCCCTTACTCAAGCTTTCCTTTATGTTCTATTGTACAGTTTATTATTCTTGTTCAACCTTGAAATTTTCATCTAATGTGTCAGTACGTACTACAATTATTTTCTTTATAGGCACTTCTTGATGTGGCCCCTTGGTCCTCCCTTCTCTACTAAGAGGCTTATCCTTTTATTTTTCTTGTACAAAATCTTCATAAATTTCTTTTTCACTTTAGTATTAATTGTAACACTTGATTCCATCAAAGTATATCCAATAATAACATGCATATTAATATATATAGTATTAAAAATTGAATGCAACACATATTTATTCATGGTAAGATTCAAATATTTAAAATTTTGAACATTCTTATCCTCAACTTGTGTTCTTTGATTATGCTTTGTGGGATCTTGCAATCTTTCAACCAAGTTAATATTGATGAAATTATGCTTGTAACTAGGGTTAATAGAAATAATAATGTTATCTTGTTAAATTCATCCATGTACATGCAATAGGAAGTTTGTGTTGAAATATTGTAGCTTGAAAGAATATTATAATTATATTTGAGTTATTATCTTGTAAATCAAATCCCGTTTTTTGGATTGATCATGTTGGGCCTTATATAAGATCAAATCCCATTTTGTGTATTGGTCAAACCATATTTATATGGTGGTATTTGTAAAGTCGGCCCCTAGAGTTTATAAAGTGCTTTTAACCACTCTTGGAAGAAGTCGACTGTAATAAATGAAGATACATAACCCTAGCACCTGCTCAATTAGTATTTATAAGCGCCTCACTTATTCATTCATTCAATGACTCAACAAGTGCACATATCTTAAAGGAAGATGCAATTGCAAGAGGAAGGAGAAGAGAGAAAAATGCTCATTCTTGGTTTATATTTTGTGTTTGGTCTTAATATTGACATTGTATTGGCAATCTATCATTGAGGAAGTTTTGATGGGTTTTCTCCCCCATGGGGGTTTCCCATGATGAAATCATGTGTACCTTGTGATTTTGTTTCTTTCAGTGATCCTCTTTATGATGTTGTTTTGGAGATGGATTGAATGATCTAGTAAATTGGAAATAATATAATAACAACACTAAAAACTAACATGGTATCAGAGCTTGACTGAATAGAGAACCTTTCATTAGGTATCCAAAAATGTCTTTGTTATCGTACAAGTAAATTATGGATTTTTAATGAAGAGGAATTTCTGACCAAAAACCATCTAGGGAAGTGCACCCTACCCTAGCACATCCTTTGGAAGATTGAGTGCACCTTTTCAGTGGCCAAACTCTCTGAAAATTCAAACCCTAGTTTTTATTGGCACCAGGAAACCAGAACCAGTACCATAAGTGCCAGTCCAAAAGTGCAAAGATCAAGTTTCAAGGTGTAAATCTTGGAATTTTTGGAAACAATGAGCTCCAGCCAACTCGCCTCATCCCAATGCATATCCTGGTAATTTCAGGTTCATTTTTCTAAGCACTTTCATTTTCTTGTCATTTTCCTAGCTCTAGGTCAAGATGTCTGCAAGCACCAAGATTGTTGACAAGTTAGAAGGTGTGGAAAATTTCCATGCCCAGAATTACAGAATTGGACTCATTCTTGAAGAGAATGACCTCGTAAAATTCATAAAATAAAATTTACCGAAACTCGAAGAAGATGCAACCAAAGAGAAGTAAAAGAAGGATATGATTAGGGCCAACCGAATAATTGCAGATTCCATTAAATACCACTTGATCCCTCAAGTGTCTTCGAAGAATACTCGAAAATAAATGTTTGATTCCCTAACTAGAATGTATGAAGGAAAGAACATCAACCAGAAGATGAACTTGAGAACCTAACTCAAGAATACAAAGATGTAGAAAGAAGAAACATTTCATGACTATTTATGTAGGGTTTCTCAATTCAATGAACAATTAGAAGAAATTGGAGATAACTTAGATGAAGATGAACTCATAATGATAGGTCTTAATCATCTCATGAGACCTTGGGATGCCTTCATCCAAACTATCTGTGTAAGAGAAGAGAAACTCCAATTTGACAGTCTATAGGAAGAATGTGTTCAAGAAGAAGCAAGAGTGGCCAATCGAGAAGCCGTACTATTAAGAGATGAAGATAAATACCTAGATACTCATACTAAAGGAGGAAATAAAAGGTCTCATTTCCAAAAGGAGACCGATTTTCATTAAGAATCTCACCCTCCAAGGATATTCCAGAAATATCATAAGGTTCAAAGAAAGGGAAAATACTTCTCCTCTTATCAATGCTATCATTGTGAAAAGATGGGACACATTGCTAAGAACTGTCCTGCCAGAAAGGAAGAATACAAGAAGTGAAATAACAAAAGACAGCATGCCCATGCAACTGAAGATGATGAGCCACCCAAGAAGTTAACCAAAGAAGAAATTGAAGATTATGTTTTGTTTTCTTCCCTCTTAGGTTCTGTGACACATGGGGAGGATACTTGGCTCATAGATAATGGTGCTTCTAAGAATATGACAGGTCAAAAAGACATTCTCTCTAGACTTACAAAAAATGAATTCCCTCGGAAAGTTTCACTTGGAGATGAATATCATTACCCTATCAAAGGAATGGGATAATCCACTTACACAATGGATTTGGAAAATTCAATGAGAATGAAGGATGTACTCTTTGTAACAGGTTTGACAAAGAACTTACTCTCTATCTCAACCCTAGATAAGAAAGGTTTCAGGGTTTCATTCATAGATGATAAATTTCTTAAGTGTCCTAAAGGAAAAGCTATAGAATATGCAATTGTCATTGGAACAAAATAATTACAAGTTAAAATGTCACTCAGATGTAGCCTTAACTCACTCTACCTAAAATCCTTGTGAACTTTGGCATAGAAGACTATCTCACATCAACTACAAAGCCTTACCATATGTAAGAAAGGTAGTCATAGGTTTACTAGAATTCAAGGTTGATCATGAAGGTGTATGCAAGGGATGTGCACAAGGAAAGAACATAAAGAACCCTTTCCCGAAGAGCGACAATAAAGTAGAAGGAATCTTGGAACTTATCCACTCAGATGTATGCGGTCCAATTCCATCAACCTCTCTAAGAGGGTGTGCATACTATGTATCATATATTAATGATTACTATCATAAGACTTGGGTTTATTTCTTGAATACAAAAGATGAAGTACTCAGAAAGTTCAAGGAGTTCAAAGCCTTGGTAGAAAACCTCTCTGAAAGAAAAATGAAGATACTTGTGTCAGATAATGGAGGAGAGTGCACCTCAAATGAAATTGGAATATTTTGCAGAGATATATGGATTAAGAGGGAGCTCACCACTCCCTATAATCCTCAAGAAAACGGTGTGGCAGAAAGAAAGAATAGAACAATTATGGAAGTAGTGAAGACTATGATCCACGATCAATATATTGCAATGAAATTATGGGCTAAAGCAACAATAACATTAATTTATGTCCAAAACAAATTATCCCATAGTGCACTTGGATTAAAAACCCCTAAAGAAATGTTCATTGGAAAGAAGCAAGAAGTAATCCATCTCAAAATATTTGGTTGTCCAGTATTTGTACACATTCCAAAAGAAAACAGAACTAAGTTGGATCCCTCACGGAAGAAGGGAATGTTTGTTGGATACTGTGAGGTCTCTAAGGCCTTAAAAATTTACATACTAGGTTACCAACATATTGAGATCATCAAAGATGTAACCTTTGATGAAGATGCAACACTCAAGAGGTCAAGGAAATTCCATACTGAATAAGTATATGAGAAGAACTTATAGCTCCCAGAGTTCCAGAACCCGTGAAGGAAGTTACATTTAACCCTAATAATGAAATTTGAGAAGATCATGATATGATAGAATATCAAGAACCTCCCCATATGACAATCTCTCACAAGAAAAATCCAACTTGGGCGAGAGAACTTATTAAAGATGGAGAGAAGTATGGTGCCCCAGAAGGAACCATGAGAAAAATCAATAAACCTAATCCATTCTCCATATATATGGCTTTGATGTGTGATCTCATAGAAAAGAAACCCACTTGATTTGAAGAATCCATTCAGAAGAAAGAATGGGTGGATGCAATGGTATAAGAATACCAGTTGATTATAAATAATGATGTATGGGAAGTAGTTCCATAACCAAGAACAAAGATCTGGTATCTTCCAAGTGGATATACAAGATAAAACATGCAACAAATGGAAGTATTGAAAAACATAAAGCAATATTTTTGGCTCGTGGTATTTCTCAAAAGGAAGGTATTGATTATGAAGAGACATTTCCTCATGTAGCCAGATACACTTCTATCAGAACCATCATAGTTGTTGTAGACAAGATAAATTGGACGTTACACCATATGGATGTGAAAACAACCTTCTTAAATTGTGTTATTGAAGAATAAGTGTATATAGAACAACCAAAAGGGTTTGAAGTTGAATATAGAAAGAATCATGCCTGAAGGTTGAAGAAATCTCTTTACGGGTTGAAGAAAGCTCCTAGAGCTTGGTATGGAAGAATTGATAGTTTCCTTATGAGCTTGGGGTTTAACAAGAGTAAAGTTTATTATAACCTTTACTTCAAGATTATGAATGATGATCCAGTTATATTGCTATTGTTTGTGGATGAGTTATTCTTAATAGGAAAAAAAAAAGCTCATCACAAGGTGTAAGAAGAAGCTCTATGAAGAGTTTGAGATGAAATACCTAGGATCAATGCATTATTTTTTAGGTATTGATGTTTGGAAGATCCCAGAGAAGAAATTCCTTAAGCAAGGGAAGTATGTAGTTAAAATACTGAAGAGGTTTGACATGTTTGAATGTAAATCCATGAACACACCCACAAAAATGAACTTGAAACTCCTGTGGATATTTCGTCAGAGTTTGTTGATGATACTATGTACAAATAGATTATTGGTTATTTGATCTATCTAACGAATACCATGCTAGATATATGCATTGTTGTGAACACCTTGAGTTGGTATCTGGTACAACCCAAACATTTTCACCTTGTAGTTTCAAAGTATGTGATGAGATACCTTAAGTTTACATTGGATTATGGTCTCTGTGATAGTTGATATCATGACTTCAGACTGTATAGTTATACTGATTCATATTGTGCTAGAAGTGCTTCTGATAGGAAGATCACTTCTAGAATTGTTTTCAGTCTGGGGTCAACCATGAATTCATGGAAAAGAAGGAAGTAAACCAATATTTATCTCATCACAGTATAAGAAGAAAAAATTACAGCATGTTCCACCAATTGTCAAGCCTTATGGCTTCATAATTTTTTGACAGGTCTATTCAATCTAGAGATGGAAGCCACGATGATTCTATGTGATAACTAGAGTTTCATTAATATGACGAAGAACCCAATGTTTAATGATAAGTTGAATCACATAGAGATCTGGTATCACTATATTTTTGATATGGTGCAAAAGGGATCTATAAAGATCCAATATGTTGGCACAAATCAACAGGTTGTAGATGTGTTGACCAAGCCTCTATCTCATGTCAAGTTTGAGTACTTCCAACAAAATATTGGTGTTTTCCGAAAGGACCTCCCTTGAAAGGGGGAGTGATTTTGATGTTACTATAGTATCCTGACCAACAACAGGTAGCTCCGTTAATATTTTATATCCTATGGAATTGATCATCCCTAGGAAGTTCCTGAATGTCCGATAAGGATGGTCTATGAAAGTACCTGTGCATGTATATGCCAACTGTGGTCAGTAGTGGTAGCTCTGTTAGGATTTGATATCCTGGGGAATCTTATGATTCCTGGGAAGATCCTGAAGGTATGGTAAGGAAATTCTGTCAGAGTACCACGTGGTTTCTTGTTAGGATTTTATATCCTATGGAATATTATGATTCCTGGGAATATCCTGAAGGTCCCATAAGGATGGTCTGTCAGAGTATGACAAAATGTTTTTGTGCACCTTCCTCATTCTTTTGTCATATGATGATGTTGTTTTCTCAGCCTCGTTCTCATGATCTTTTTGTTTCAGCCTCATGTTGTTGTTGATGATGTATCAAGTTTGTGTTGTTGATGATGTTGTATTGGCCTCGTGTTGTTAATGATATTGTATCAGCCTCGTGTTTTTGATGTTGTTGTTATAGATTTATACTAATTGATTTTGATGTTTCAACTTCATATTGATGATGATGATGCTACCTCAGCTTCAAGCTACTGCTGCTGATGATGATGATGATGCTACTCCAGCTCCATGTTGGGGATGATGATATTGATGATGAGAAAAAATTTCAATGATCTATAGATGTGCCATTCAGTGTTCTAGATGTTGATGGTGATGTTTCCCTCTCTTTCTCCTGATGATGTTGTATTGGGTTATGTCAGTAGAATACCCTTCTTGTTAAGGGGGAGTGTTCAAATATTATAACTTCGAAGAATATTCTATTTATATTTGAGTTATTATATTGTAGATAAAATCTCCTTTTGTGCATTGATCATGTCGGGGATTGTATAAGACTAAATCCCCTTTTTTGGATTGGTCAAATCATATTTATATGGTGGTATTTGTAAATTCGACGCCTAGGGTTTATAAAGTGGTTTTAACCACTCTTGGAAGATTTTGGCTCTACTAAGTGAAGAGACATAACCATAGCACATCCTTAACTAGTATTTATAAGTGAGGATGGTGCCTCACTTATTCATTCATTCACTCACTTAACAAGTGCACATATCTTGAAGGCAGTTACAGTTGCACGAGGAGGGAGAAGAGAGGTGCATGCTCAGTCTTGGTTTATCTTTGGTTTTTTGGTCTTAATATTGGTATTGTATTAGCAGTCTATCATTGAGAAAGTTTTATTGTGTTTTCTCCCCCATGAGGGTTTCCCAGGATAAAATGTTGTGTGCCTTGTTATTGTGTTTATTTTAGAGATCCTCTTTATGTTGTTGTTTTGGAAATTCATTGAATGCTCTAGTAAATTGGAAATAATCTAATAACACTACTAAAAATTAACAGGTTGTGCATGAAAACAAACCCATGATTCCCCCTCTACCCTTCTTCCTAACCATAATACCTTGGTTTTGAGCCCCATATTAAATATGTATTTTTTTAATTTATTAAAGGCCAGAGTGCCCAAACTATTAAAAGAGGCCAGTGTGCCTAGGAAATGTAATGTTTTGATCATTATTAATAATAAATACATAATTGGATGCTAGATGGACAAGGAATAGAGTTATAGGGGGCTATGATTCCACAAGAGAAGGGGATTCAGGGGTTAAGCAATTATTTTATATTTTATTTACCTATTTTGTTATAATGAAGAATATCAGTTACATGATCTTCTTGGGGGAAGGCCATGTAATTTTTTAATTCCAAGAAATGTATAAACCCATCTTTGGTCTTTTTGGGGGCTCACTCACTCATTGTTAAATTTTAACACCTTTCATTATGTTCTCTCTCCATTCATTCTTTCACTCACTCCTCATTTATTTTGATCTTGGCTTGGGAAAGAAAAAATGAATTGTTAGAGAGGACCCATGGCTTTGTTGGCTGTAATGACTACTGGTGTACATTCCAACCATGAATTAGTGCTTGCATGTATGAGATTCTTTAGCATGTGTTAAGTTTTGCTCATAATTGCAAATCTTGAGAGTCACATCATAGAGATTCTTGACTATATCCATTGGATCCCTAGAACAAGGTGGATATACTGAGGGACTTCCTGATAGAGAAGGGGGTCCATTCTCTTGGGTTGTGTAGGGTAGATAGAAGAGAGCTGGTGCAATTTGGATTGTTGTGTGTGTTGATAAGCCCCTGAGAGATTGCGTGATCACTGGGTTGGGAAGCTGAGTGACACCCTGGAACCGTCCTTGTGGATTCATAGCCCTAGATCGAGGGTGACATTTATTTTTAGACATGGAACAACATTGTTTATGGTTGGGTGGAATGTCATTGGTCTGCAGCTAGTTGGTGATTCATTTCATTAAATATAAGTTCTCGTTGTCATGGTTTCATTTACCTGTATATTTATTTCCATTGTGTATTAATTATTATCAATGAGATCCATGTTTAGAATGTGCATGTTCGTTGGTTATTTTCATGTATGGAATTATATTCATTTCTTTTATGTTGTAGCATGAATCTTGATCTCTGCATGTGAATATTGCATGCCTCTTTATTAATTAAAATTTTATTAGAATTCAAAATTAGTTCAGAAGTGAGTTTTTGAGTAATGTGGCCATCCTGTGGGTGGTTGGGTATGTTACACTAACATAAGACCACTTGTCTAAAAATATTTTTTGATACTCTATAGCTAAAAGTACCTTTTCCTTGTAATGGTTAAGAAAACATCACCATATGGATGCATTTTCTTTAAATTAATATAGAAACATATTTTCCAGATATTTGGCCATGAGTAATTCATCTCTTTTATATATGCTTCAATATTAAAACCATCATCTTTTTTTGTAAAATATATCTTGGTTTGAAGAAAACCTTCAACAAAAACTAGGTTTATAAAAATTATTTAATTTTCAATGTAGATACTATAAAATGATCATAACATATGAAATGCTTATCTAATTGACTATTAGAGCCACATTTCTGAAATGCCATGACCATTTTGCATCTACTGAAATTGACTTAACTAAATTATCGTCACTCTATCAAAAGATATCTGACTACAAACAACATCATAGTCCCTAGAAAAATCCTAAAATAGTTGATTTTAGATCAGTGATAACTCCATTTCTTTGACTCTAATTTGGATGTTTATTTCTATGTAAATTAGGTATTTTTTTTAGAGGAACTCATATCTATAGCTAATTTTTTAGATTCTACAAAATAATTTGCAAAAATCAATCTAAATATTCTCATCTTCATTTTCCCTTGAAAAATATGCAAAAATGAAAAAACATGTTCTCTTTTTCATGCCAAGAAAGAGCTATGATACCACTTGTAGTTTAACTAATATCTTTGAAATTAAAGTATAGGCATTAACCTAAAAATCCACAAAATAAACAAAAGAATAAGGAACACAAGAATTATAGATAAATCCCATGAGGTAAGGTAACATCAGTGATTATTCCTTATGGAAAGAAATCAATCCACAATAAATATTTTTTACAATTAAAATATACCTCACAATATCCCCCATTACATTGTTTCTTCTCTTTATATAATTCTATGTAACCACCTATGAAATTTCTAATGAAAAAACCTTCTAGTAAATGGAACCTTCTACTAAACCATTTTATAATTGTTAACTTCACATTATATGTCTACCTATATATTATTATGTCTCTTCGGTACCTCCCTAGATATAATATAATCTCAATGAACATATACTATATAAGACTTAACATTATTAGAAGAAAACTATAAAACAAATATATATAATAAGAATCAAAATATTTCTATATATATATTTTTTGATTTTTAAAATATTAATAATTTGTTGTATGCATATATAGACAAAAAAATAAAATACAAATTAAACATATAAGAAAAAATCCAAAAAACAATAAATTAAAACCATGTAATTGTTCATATAACAAATTTACATATTTAACTTGGGAAAAAATGTTGGATATCCAAATGCATACAATATCCCTAATAAGACCCACGTTTAGGGAAATTAATTCAATATAACAACAATAAATGTAAACAATTATAGTTAATACATTATA
>SNQJ01S0051254.1:46298-69642 GCA_010110895.2 Picea sitchensis
TTGAATGTGAAAAGGGGCTCTTTAGGGCACAATTAGGTCTTTGACCAGCCTCCCCACGCAGATTGAGCTCGGATTTGATGTCCAATCGACTTGGGAGCCGATCCATTAGTGGTTGGGAGGCCGACCAGCTTCATAAATGCGCCATTTGGCAGGCGCGCGGGTTTTGCACCCCACAGCCGCGCATATGCGCTCCAGATATGAAAATGTTGCGCGCGCGCGCGCTCAGTGGGTGCATAGCGCTTTTTAATTTTTTGGCCATTTTGCATAGTTTTGACCCTTTTGCTGTGCTGTGGAGTTAATCCTTGTGCCACGAATGACTGTTTTTCTGTGTTGACGATGCAGAGTTCTTGTCGCCCTGTGCGGACGAAATTTCAGTGATAACACCAGTCATGGATGACATGGATCTTGGCTGGATCCACATGTACGCCATGCTAATCAACAATGTAGCCCAGGTAATGGACCCTGTTCATGCTGAAGGAGCCTTTTTCCAAGTTGGCGTATAGCTTGTGCTGCCGCAGGGTGTGCAAAAACTGCTAAATATGCTGCAAGTGTTTGGCCTAGGTCTTTCTATAAATTAGAATGTCATCCAGATACACCACTACAAAAGTATTGGTGAATGGTCGCAGGATATCATCCATCATCCTCATGAAAGTGGTTGGAGCACTTGTCAAACCAAAGGGCATGACCAACCATTCAAAAAGGCCTTCCTTTGACTTGAAGGCAGTGTTCCATACATATGTATGTTCTATCGAGACCTGGTGGTAGACATACTTCAGATCAATCTTACTGAAGTATTTGGCCCCCGTGAGTTGATCAAGGAGGTCATCGATTCGGGGAATCAGGTACTGATTTCTGACTGTGATTTTATTCAAAGCCCGGTAATAAATACAGAGTCGCCAGGTTCCATCTTCCTTTTGTACCAGCACGATTGGGCTCCCGCAAGGTGATGAGCTGGGGCAGATGTGCCCCTTGTGGAGAAGTTATTGGATCTGTCACTTGATTTCCTCATTCTCTAACAAAGAGAGACGATAGACTGGCCCATTGGGTAGTGATGCGTTGGGGGTCAGTTCGATAGGGTGCTTGACCTAGCAGTGTAGAGGTACCCCTATATGTGAGGAGAAGATATCTGAGTATTCTTCCATGACCTTATCTAAATGCTTCTGCTATGTGGAGAGGTCGGTCGCAGAGACCCTGGATGTGGCTGTGATCTTTCGCTTATTCTAAGAGCGAATCACGAAGAAGACAAACTTCCCCATCTGAGAGATGACCTTCCTGCATTGCTTAGCAGAGATCAAGGAAATAGCACTAGGTGGGACTGCCTCGGGTATCCTATACAATTTCCTGTTCAAAGTAATAATAACACTATGAGGCCTTGACTCATATACAACATGACGTTTCCATAAATAAGGTTGGCCCAAAAGAACATCACAAACTTCGAGAGGAGCAATATCACACAATACCTCATCTTTGAATGGCTTGATGGCGTATGATATTCGACGCTGTTGGCTGATGTGGAGATTGCTTCCTTGGCGGAGCCATCCAATGGTGTACGGTTGTGGGTGTGGAATTGTTGGCAGGGCCAGCCGCTTGATGACCTTTCCTGAGATGAGGTTCTTCTGGCTACCGCTATCAATGATGAAGTGCAACAAAGTGCCTTTTACCCACATATGTGAATGGAAGAGGTGTTCTCCTTCTTCTGGCTCGTCCGATTCACCAGGCTGGAGCTTGGTGGTAGCAATGGTGGAACTGGGTTCCACGTCGATGATCCATCTTCCCCTTTCTGGTTCTGGCTCAGATTCATAATCTGCATCTGATTAAGAGGCTTTCACTTCGGCCACCAGTGACTTCTTTGAGCGACAGTCACCAGTGTTATGCCAAGGGCTCTTATGGAAGTCGCACCACTTCCCGGTAGCTTTCTTTGTCTTTTCGATGTCCTTATTTTCTTGCGGCTTGAACTGGTTGTCCTGATACTGTCCATATTTTCTTTGTCCTTTGTTCAGTGGGTTGGGGCTGCCCTTTCCTAGCTTTTGTTGTGAGGGGTTCCCAAGACCAAATTGTCACGTCTTTTGTTTGAGCTTCTGCTCAATTTTGACGGCATATCGGTAGGCCGCACCCAAGGATGAGATGTCTAGAAATTCCATTTTGGTTTGGATGTATCTATGTAGAGAAATGCGATACTTGAGCACCAGATGTCACTCCAAATATTTGATACCCAACTTGGTGCGCAAGGTATGGAAGATATTTGTGAAATCTGGCACTGCTTGGTCTCTTTCTTGCCGTAGTGTGGTCCATTTGGTATACAGGCCGCCATAACTTTCGACAGGGTAGTATTGTTCCTTTATAGCATCCCTGAAGGATTCCCAGGTGGCCATCACTGAAAATAATGAGGTTTCCTCTATTTCCTTTTGCTCACAGAAAGTTTCCCACCAATATTTGACATGGGGAATGACTTTGAGGAGCGCAAAAGTAATCTTTTCTTTATTTGAAAAGTTATGGATAGAAAAATACCCTTCTAGTAGATTCAACCACTTGTCTACGACATCTGCATCTATCTGACCTTCAAATATAGGAATATCAAAGTTTATTTGTACCTTGAAGGGGGCGGTGCCTCCGTTCGAAGAAGATGCATCGCCTGTTGGTAGGCACCGAAGGATTTGCACGAAACTATCCATCATCTCGATCCTCTGTTGCGTGAGGGATTCCTCAATCAACAGTTTGAAAGGATCTCCTATCCCATCATATTTCTTTTCTCCTGTCGTGGGAGGTCGCTTGGGCGTGCGAGAGCTTCTTTCCTCAAGAGAAACAAGATCGAGACCCAACTCTTTGTATTCCGACCTCGTTGGGGACATGCATTAAGATGACAAGGAGTAGACCGCCTCGATACCACTGATATGGATTTTATGAGAATAAAGAAATGAATACAGATTATTAATAGGTGCTTAACACAAAATAACAGAGTTACAGTAAAACTGGTTTTCTATTCAATAACAAAATAAGCTGAAACTGTAAAATGCAGCGGAAACAAGCTTGCTAGAATGGTGGCGGCTTATCTCTGAGAAGAGATGGGAAGGCAGCACGCATTCACAAGAAGAAAGTTACAATGAGGATTTGAAGGAATTTTTACAATAATAAAGAATTCCAAAAACCCTAGACATCCAAAAACCTAACCCTAGGAAATGAAGCGCCAAAAGTCACGTGGGCCCTGTTTGGGTAAGTTAGTACATCAACTTCTCGGGGTCGTAACTTTTGCATACGATCTTTGTTTTAGGAATGTGATAGCTCGTTGGAAAGGTATCATCGAGGAGATTCATTTTGGGGGATCAATTATGCATTCAATTTTAATTTAGGAGCTTGATCCCGAAAAACCTTCATTTAGGCCCTCAAAATGGCCCCGGAAGTTAAAACTGCTAAAAATAATAAATTGCCCAAATTGTCAGAAAACTGTTTTGAGCCAGTTGGAAAAGGTGGGTGGCCACCGATATCCATATGGATCATATATGGAGATAAAATGTTCATACTCTATTTCCTGTATTGGTACCGGATCATGACATGTGAGATATGGTAGATAGTACTGGATCCGAACAACACACAATTTGTTGGTATTAGACTAGAATAGTCTGTGGACGTTGGTACCAGACTAGAACAATCTGCAGACATTGGCACCGGATCACGATAGTGAATGATCTGGTGCATAAGTGCCGGATGGCTTGGATGTCATAGAAGTGTTTGACTTGTCCAAAGGTTAAAGTCTATACGTGGGAATTTTAAACATTAGTTCATGAAATATTTAATCTCCTATCTCAATAAACCACAAAATGCATGAATTGAAAGATAATTTACCTTATGACCTTATAAGTGACTGGAGGTAGTGTTATTTTTCATTTATCCAAGCTTAGGTAGGCCAAAAAGGTATAAATGAGGAGTATAATATGGTAATGGGGATGTCGATTTAGAGGCTCAACATTCCCCCATGCCAAAATCATTGCATGTCCTCATGCAACTGAAACATACTCAAAAAATTTCAAAACTTGAGACTCCATTCTCTTTACTTCTGTGGATCAATGATGTTGACAGATGAGGATTCTTCTTTCAGCTCCCTTTTTATGACCCTAATGTATTGTAAAAGTGTTAGTACCTTCTTGAACTTATTAGAAGTCTCTTCATGGTCATCTTGGATTTGTTGGCTGGTTGCCTTCAGTTGCTCATTTTCCTTGTTGATATATCTATCCAGTAGCTGGTATTCATTCACCTCTTGTTTTAGTTCTTGATTTTGTTTTCATAGCTCCTCAACCTTCTTTTTCATCTGTCCTTTTGTTAAGGTCCTCATTGACTACATTGTTTCCGGTTGGATGTGTTCACATTCTTCCACTTCCTCCCTCATCCCACATAAAGTAATAGTAACTTGCTCCTCAGTTAAGCTAGGGATCTCATCTTGGACTGGTGGGTCTAGGGAAGGGGAGGTAAGATGTATTGGGTCTTCATGTGTAAAAGGACTGACAACTACTTTTCCTTTCTTTGCCATGCTCCTTTTGGTTCTTTTATAAGGGGGTGACGGATCAGAAGTGCTAAAAAGTTTCCTTTTCCTCTTTTCTATCTATGGAATGGTTACAGGAGGTTGTTCTATGGCCTTTTAATATTTATGCTTTGAGATACTGTTTTCCTTCCTCGAGGGTTTTGACTTATGACCCTTCTCCTCAAGTGATACTGCTGAGGTATCCTCCACTAATTCGATTTTACCTTTCAATTCTTGACTTTTAAGAGTCTTATTAACTGAGGAAGAGGGCCCTACTTGTTTACTATCTTTATTTATTTCGCTCACTGCTTTGGAGGATGATGGAGCTACCTTGTCTTTCTTTCCCTTTTTCTCCTCAGGTTCCTTATCTTTATATGGAGCAGGATGGGATTTCTCTATAGGTTCGTTTTCCGTGGAAAGGTGTTGAGTGATGAGGGTTTTCCAACTAAACCCTTGCTTCCTGATTTCATGTATCCTTAGAATTTTGATAAGGCCCTGATGATAAATGATAGTATTCTCAGTTTTAGATGAGGATTTGACACCTCTCACCATATTGTTCAGGCTTATCCATAAAACGTATGGAAATTCAATTTTAGGGCCTCCTTCAAAGTGCAACAAAATCCTAATATGATTTAGGAAAGTTACTACATACCTACCTTCACAAGTGAGGAATCGTTGAAGACTAAAAATCATTGGATGATATTCTTCCTTGATATAGTTTCTAGAAATACCCTTTTTCTAATCAGGGTGCTAATGGTCTTCTTTCATAAATCTTTAGCACATTTATTTATTGATTCCTACTCCTTTGAAATGCTTTTCTCCTTTGCTAGGTAATCCCGTGGGCTCCCTTAAAGTTTTGCATTGATTTTTAGCTATAGATTGCCTATGTGCACAATCTCTCCATCGTAACTCTATATAAATGCATGAGATACCTTCTCATGACAACCTATGAACCTTTCTAAAAATGAAATCCATCCCTCTCTAGCATAGTTCTCCCTACATAGATGGAACTCCTCGGCCTCCCTATAAATCTGGAAGACCAGTTCATGTCTACTCACAACCATCCTTATAAACTGTGAGTGCAAACCGGGTTGTAGCGTAAGCATTTTATTCAACTGTGAGCGCAAGGGTTTGGTACTGGATATCACAGAGAGGAGTAGGTTATGAACTGGAGAAAGATGGGTAATGGAAACAAAAAATAGTGATGGCATCAATAATTCAGAAGGTGTGTTTAAGTAAAGATGTTGCAAAGGAAATTAAGACGAGATGAGGCTCATCTGGATGGCTTCGCCACCCAGATAATCCTTTTCATTTCTACATGTTAATGCAATGATGGGAATAGGTCGTTTGGTAGAAAAACATCATTGTTGTTTGGGATAGGTGATTGGACCTCTAAGCGGTGAATTTGATGTGACACGAGGTAGATTCGTGATTACTTAAGGATGCAACACATTCTTGGTTTAAGGTCTTGGCTCATCATTACTGGGCATGATCATTTCAATTGATCACCTAGCATATGATCCCATGCCCTATTTGTTTAAAAATGAAATTTCCTTTCTTCTGATGACTTAAGTACAACATTCAACAATGAAAACAGGGAAATTTTGTATTTTTCCATAAGAACAGATCCCACCTAACTTGCTTCAGATATTTACTATAATTAGATGTTAGGGATAAATTTCACAGTATAAGTAGATTAGACTCCCTAGTCAGGGTCCCACTCTTAAGAAGTTTCCTTCTTAGGTAATGTAGGATTTAGATGTCAGACTGATAAAGTTGGCTTAGGGTAATTTGCAAATGGACATTTGTTTATAGTATTCATTTTGTTTGTTAATCTGGAGTTTGTATCTTATAAATGTCAACAATGACATTTTCTTGTATTATTCATTTTTTAAATGACACAAGTGAATTTTTCAATCAAACAAGTATAAATGAGACATTTCTCAACCAGAATCCACTACCAACAAGCCTGTTTAGTACTCCGGTGGGGTAGTTGTGATATTTAGTGAGAGACATACCTTCCCCAAGCAGAATGCCCCATTGCCAACATGCATGTTCAGTACCCTGATGGGTTTGCCTAGTCATACCATAGACCGATACCTGCTGCTAGCAGCCCTGTTCAGTATCCCGACGGGTTAGTCTCTTAAACCCTTTTTCCATCAGAGGCTTCTTGTCCATAGTCACCTATTTTAGTTTTTGTTAAAGAGTGATTTTTCACGGTGACAGGGGAGGCTCGTCTGAAAACCCTTTTACAGGCTGGGATGGTATTGGGTTAGAAGGTATACTCTCTTATTTGAATGTCTTTAAATATTTTTATGAAGGAAAAATAAACTTATGTATGCACACTATTTCTTTAGAATGATCCAGATGTATGATTTTTCTGAGTTTGTCCATAAGAAAATGACCTAAAGTTACCTTAGGGTACTGATACATCCTCTTCCATAAAATTTTCCTAGTGTGCCCACGACAAAGGGCGTTCATATACTCATATGATACTCTTTAGTAAAGGTAATCCAATGATCACTGTTGAAGTCTAGTTAGGGTGAAATAGTTACTTGTAGGATAATATTTTTTAATCCCTTTAATCATGTTGAAGTGTTGATGCTATTTGTAATGGAATTTTTTATGAAGGCAACCTCTAAAATCTAAATTTGGTTAAGCATGGTTCCTTACACAACATAGGTAAAAGATTATATCTTCTTTGTCAAGAAACATAACCAAAAGAAATTAAAATACTTCCTTTTAGCCAGCAACAGAACCAAAATAAATTAAAATACTTCCTTTTAGCCAACAACAGAACCAAAAGAAATTATTGCTTCATAAGAGATGCCATTTGATGCTACAGTCAACTCCTTGGTTCCATATTAAGTGGTTACTACACGGATTCACACTTCATAATACATTGAAAGAGGCATATAATTATTTGTCAATTAGGTGATATGTCCTGATAATACCGTATAAGGACAGACTTCTAGTATCGGACGAACACAGGACTGTTGGTACCGGACCAGAAAAAAAATTATGGTACAGGATAAGCATTGTTGGTACCGGACCAGAACAGAGTATTGTTGATGCTTACAAACTGATATTTTAGCAAGTTCATGAAAGATCAAATAAATTATAGAAATCCACTAACAAAATAAAATGTGAAAGTAAAACAAAGGAGGTAAGAATCCATTGTTAATTCATCTTATTAACAAAACACAATCCACACACCCATGTACAAATTTTTTAAAAGTAAATCAATCAATCAATGTGGATCAGTAGGAAGATATCCTTCCTTACTAATCACCTACATATATGAATTATGTAGCACACGTGTCAAAAATTCCTCTTTTGACAAGGGTTTGTTATAAATTCTCAATCGGTGCCCATTCACAAGTAGGGGAGTTTGATGTTCGTCAATTTTATTTATCTCGATCAAACCATTATCATAGATAGTGTCAATATCGTAAGGTCCCAACCAATGAGTAGTTAACTTGCCTTTGAATTTCTTGAACCTGTTGTCATACAACAAGGCCCAATCTCCCCGTTGAATTTTTTTATTTTTGAGATACTTGTCATGCCATTTTGTTCTCTGCTCTTTAATAAGGGTGGTTCTTTGAAGTGCTTCCTGCCTAATTTAATCCAGTTCATTAAGCTTCAAGAGCCTTTGTTCCTAGGCTTCATCTAAGTTCATGCCAACTTGTACAATAGTCCTGAAGGTTTTGATCTGGAATTCTATGGGGAGAAGCACCTGCTTCCCGAACACCAACTCGTAAGGTGTATGTCTTGTTGTATTCCTCCAGGTGATTCTATAATCCCATAAGGATTCTAGTAATCTATCAACCCAATCCTTGTGGTGTAGCTGCACTGTTTTAGTAAGAATGGACTCAATGACTTTGTTGGTAGATTCTACTTGCCCATTCTCCTATGGATGATAAGGTGTATATTTCATGTGCTTGATTTGGTACTTTTCTATAATATCTTTGACTAGAATAGAGGTAAATTGATTCCCTTGATCAGTCACAATTTCTCAAGGTACACCGAATCTAGTAAAAATGTCATTAAAAAGGAAGTCTACCACTAATTGTTCACTTGCAGCTGGTAAAGATTTTGCTTCAACCCACTTAGTCACATAGTCATTACATACAAGTATGTACCTTTTATTTTTAGATGCAGGATTTATGGGCCCTACAAAGTCTAATGCCCATTTTGTGAAAGGTTCAATGACTACTTGGGATTGAAGTGGAATTTGGTCACGTGCAGTAGGCTTACCCATTTGTTGGCATTCATCACAATTGGATACAAAAGTTTTGGCATCTTTGAAAATATTAGGCCAATAATATCTAGATTGCAGAACTTTATAAGCATTCCTCTTGTCAGCAAAGTGGCCTCCACAAGGACCATCATGGCAGGCTTGTACAATATCATGGATCTCATATTCCCTTACACATCTTCTGATGACCAAATTTGGTCCTGTTTTATAAAGACAATCATCATGCCACATATAGTTTGTGTAGAAATTTCAATACAAATTATGTATTGCATGGATTCTCCTGATCTAACAATTATATGCCACTGTTAAATACATAATCACTTCTACAAATATTCTTGCAGAATTTAAAACACGATCACCAATTGCAATATCAAGAAGAAAGATCAATCACACATAACACAAATGTTTTTACCAGGAAAGCATAAAGATAAAAACCCCACTATCATATATTATGTTTATATCATGGATCATGAAACAATCTCATACAAAACTCTAATCCAAGAGCTCTCAATACAATATACAATCATCTCATACTGTCATACAAAAATTGGCAAATGCATGTGCCAGTTTACTACCTCCACACAGCCTGCCTCCTCTGTGCAATCCCTACAATGAATTCGAATTTATCTTACCTAAGATGTGCATTCCTCATGGGCACATCCACTGTGTGTGTGGTTGCATGAGTACACTCACTAATGTCACAATTGATAATCAAACAATCCCTTTCACCTATTATCTCAATTGGGTCTCAACTGGATCTGACATGCATGTAGTTAACATTGGTAAATCTTCAGTTGCATGTGAGATCATTGCTTGTGAATTAATTAATAATTAATTCACTAATCTCTCACTAGTGTAAAGTTAGTTACAACTAGTACAACTGAGCTTAACTCGCTTAACTGAGTTAAACTACTTCACAACTCACATAACTACACAACCAACTCTGTTACAACTTTGAATCACTCAGTTACAACTGATTCGACTTGGATGTCCCACCAGTCAACCTTTGAACTCGAATTTCCTACAACTAATTGATTTTCCATTTAAGTTAACTATTTCCAAGTAATAATGAGATAATAGATTAATATTTATTGTCCAATTTATTGAAGGGAAAAATAAATTAGACACACATTTCTTGTTGACTTTTCAACACTCCCTCTCAACAAGAAAGGGATTATCCTTAATCCCAATCCTATCTCTATGGTATTTGAATTTTCTCCTGGTGAGCACCTTTGTCAAAATGTCTGCATCCTGATCTTCTGTAGGAATGTACTGAAGAAACATGATCTTTTGTTGCACATAATCTCTGAGATGATGATACCAGATATCTATATGCTTAGATATATCATGAAACACAGGATTAATCGATAATTTAATGCAACTCTGATTATCACAATGAATCACTGTCGGATCTAAATGAGAACCAAACAAACCAACTAATATCTTTCTCATCCAGATAGCCTCACATGTAGCTTGAATCGCTGCCATGTATTTCGCTTCAGCTGAACTGAGTGCCACAGATATTTGTTTCCTTTTGTACCAATAAACAACTATATATACAATACTAAAGATCCCCCCTGATGTGATCTTTCTATCCATCGAGTTTCCCACCCAATCTGCATCCGTGAAGCCATGCAACTTCACCTCATCCGTTTGTCTGTACCATAAGCCATACTCAGATTGCCCCTTAGGTATCTCAGGACATGCTTACTTGCCTTCGAAAAGAGATTGGTAGGCTTAACCATTGCTTGACTCAGCTGGTTAATCGCATAGAAAATATTTGGTCTCGTGTTCACTAGATACATTAGTGAACCCACTAACTATTGATAGAAAGTAGCATCCACTACCTCTCTAGAAGTAACATCCTCTTTCTTCCAGTTTCCTGGAAGAGGAGTATCCATGGGTTTGCAACCCTCCATGTGAAACTTACCCAGTATCTCCCTTGCATACTTTCCTTGAGACACATAAAGTTCACCATCTCACTACCATATTTCCAATCGAAGGAAATAATGAAGGATACCCAAATACTTCATCTCGAACTCCTTTGCAATTTCCTCCTTGCATGAGTGTATCATTTTCTCATCACCAGTTAGTATTAAATCATCAACATAAAGAACAATGATTAAAATCTTACCCTTATAGATCCATCTTGAACCTACCATTGATTTATCAACCGACCTTGGGACAATTTTTGATGCCCTATTTTTGACAATGAAGTCATACTCCTCCACCATTGCATCTACCCATGTGGGCTCCTGCACTACTTCCTGAAAGGAAGATGGCTCAGTCACAATACATTTTCTCATGAGAACCATGTACCCATTAAATCAATCAGGAGACTGTCTCTGTCTGCATTGTGAAGTAGGGGCTCCTACATTCTGTGCAACATCTAGTCTCAATCTATCAGCTTTTGTGGTGTGCTTTATGACATTTCTGATGGATGGCTCTGCATGAGTGGATTCCTCCACTCCATGAACCTCCTCATGTGGCTAATCCACATCTTGAGACTCATCTTTGGGAACCAACAATTCCTCCTTTGCATGCAAGTCTAGCTCCCTCTCAAGAGACAACCACATGGATTTCCCCTCATCGAATTTTATATCCCATCGCATAACAGTCATCTTACTGTTAGGAAAATACACACAATAATTATGGGGTGTATGTGTGTACCCCACAAAAATCCCAACTTCAGGAGTCAGTTCCAGCTTCTTCCTGGCATCCTTGGTCACATGCACATAAACAGATGATCCAAAAATCTTAAAATGAGAAACATCAGGTTTCTTACCAGTGAAAGATTCTTCAGGTGTACTGATTCCATGTACTTTATGAGGACAATGGTTTTTCACATAAACTGCAGTGTTTCATGTTTCTGACCACAAATGCATTGGTAGGCCCTGATCATGCAACATCACTCATGTTGCTACAATGATCGTTTTGTTCTTCCTCTCCACAACCCCATTTTTCTATGGGTTATGAGGCGCTATGAGTTCTCTTCGAATTCTTTCTTTGTTGCAGAAGTCTTTGAATTCGTTTGAGATGTATTCTCCGCCATTATCGCTCCTCAGAGTCTTCACTTTCTTCCCCGACTCTTTCTCCACCAATGCTTTAAACTCACAAAACTTTGAGAATGTTTGATCCTTCTTATACATGAAGAAGATCTGGCATTTACGAGAAAAGTCATCAACAAAAATAACATAATACTTATGTTTTGTTGTTGAAGAAATCAAGAATGGTCCACACACATCTGTGTGAACTCTCCCCAGGATCACCAAAGCATGGTTCTCCTTTTCGTGAAAGGTGGACTTTACATACTTACCCATGGTGCAACCCTTGCACTGATCTAACTGAGCAAGTGTTCCCATTGGAAGTCTAGTAGATATTTGATGCATGATTTTCAAGGCTCCATGATGAATATGGCCCAATCGCCTATGCCATAATTCACGCTCATCTCGACTCACCACGTTTTATGACTTGACCATCATGGCAGCACAACCATCTACCTCCATCTTGTAAATATTCTTAACTTGAATCCCTATCCTCTTGACTTGACCCATTGTTTTATGTCACAGGAAAGATTTTCCATCACTGAAAACAATGTCATAGCCTTTGTCCTCCAACATTGCGACTGAGACCAGGTTTTTCTTCAGACCTGGAACATGCATAACATATTTCAATTGAAATGGTTTACCTAAATCCCTTTGAAAGGTAATGGTACCAATTCCAGTCACACTGTATCGTCCATTGTTGCCCATCTCAATATGCATTTTGATATCTTTCTCCTCCAAGTCACTGAAAATATCCTTATCTCCTGTCATGTGGAAGGAAGCGGCACTATCCAAATACCACATCGATCCCAATGAAATTGAATCCATGCATGTGATCAAAGAGAATTCAAGTTCAAATTGCGAGGTAAGG
Source organism: Picea sitchensis (assembly GCA_010110895.2). Lineage (NCBI taxonomy): Eukaryota > Viridiplantae > Streptophyta > Pinopsida > Pinales > Pinaceae > Picea > Picea sitchensis. The sequence goes on from SNQJ01S0051254.1 coordinate 58,985, forward strand.
GCCTCACCAGCTGAAGCTCCAGTAACCTTCTTGTTCTTCTTCTTTTGTGGATAGTTAGTAGCGAGATGCCCATGTTCGTGATAGTGAAAACACTTCACTTTGGATAAATCCAACTTCTTGCCTTTAGACTTGGATTTTGAATGGAATTTCTTCCCCTTCCCTCTCCTTGCCTTGGCAGCCAAAGCACAATCCTCTTCATCATAATGCTTTAATGAAGAGCCATCTTTGGTGTTCCTCCTGAACTCCTCCTGCACTAGATCTGACCATAGTCATTCCCAAACTAGCAATTTTTCCCTTCCATTGACAAAGTCTTGATAACTATGCCAACTCTTGGGAAGTCTTAGGAGCACCAAGCTCACCAAATCATCATCAACGACTATTATTCCCACACTCCCCAACTCATCTTGACATTGGACAAACTTTGTGAGATATTTTGGAATGGATTCGCCTTTCTCCATCTTGATCTTCCTGAGTTTATCTTTGAGAGCCAATTTTCCATGGTCATTGCTATTTTGGAATAGATCTTTCAAAGCCTTCCACATTGCATATGGTGTGGATTTCCCATGGAGGTTTGAGACAATGTGGTCTCGTACTCACTCAAACAAGATCATCCTTGCCTTTGCCACTTTATTTTTCCATGCATAAACATTTGTAGCGTCTGCAACATATGGCTTAGGAATATCTTTGTCAATGAATTCCTTCAAGCCATTGTCTTCGAGTACTGCCTCCATCCTATCCTTCCAAGAAATATAGTTTGAGTTTCCCTCGAGTGCATACTCTAACGCCAAGCCATTGAAAGAAATTTCGATCTTGAATCAGTTGTAGCACCAAGAAGGTCTTTCTGCAAATTCGAATTCTATCCAGTGACAAACTCAGCTTCTGCAATTTCCTATGCTCTTATACCATGTAGAAATTTCAATACAAATTATGTATTGCCTGGATTCTCCTGATCTAAAAATTATATGCCACTGTTAAATACATAATCACTTCTACAAATATTCTTGTGGAATTTAAAACATGATCGCCAATTGCAATATCAAGAAGAAAGATCAATCACACATAACACAAATGTTTTTACTAGGAAAGCATAAAGCTAAAAACCCCACTATAATATATTATGTTTATATCATGGATCATGAAAAAATATCATACAAAACTCTAATCCAAGATCTCTCAGTACAATATACAATTGTCTCACACTGTCATACAAAAATTGGCAAATGCATGTGCCAATTTACTGCCTCCAGATAACTTGCCTCCTCTGTGCAATCCCTGCTAATGGAAATCCCTGCAATGAATTTGGATTCCTCTTTCTTAGGCTATGCATTCCTCATGGGAACATCCACTGTGTATGTGGTTGCATGAGTGCACTCACTAATGTCACAATTGATAGTCAAACTGTCCCTTTCACCTATTATCTCAATTGGCTCTCCACTGGATCTGACATGCATGTAGTCAATAGTGGTAAATCTTCAGTTGCATGTGAGATCATTGATTGTGAATTAATTAATAATTAATTCAATGATCTCTCACTAGTGTAAGTTTAGTTACAACTAGTACAACTGAGCTTAAATCACTTAACCGAGTTAAACTACTTCACAACTCACATATCTACACATCCAACTTTATTACAACTTCAAATCACCCAGTTACAACCAATTTGACTTGGATGTCCCACCAATGAACCTCTGAACTCGAATTTCCTATAGCTAACTGATTTTCCATTCCATTTAACTATTTTCAAGTAATTATGAGATAATAGATTAATATTTATTGTCCAATTTATTTAAGGGAAAAATAAATTAGACACACATTTCTTGTTGACTTTTCAACAGTTTGCACTTAGCTAAATTACTTTTTGTTTTTCTCTAAGAGACAATTTTCGAGGCATCTTCCCTATCACAAGATAGTTAGCTACATCTGCATACCAAGAAGTAAATGTACAAATAGAAAACAAATTTTCATCAGAAAAGTTATCATGTATTGGTGCGTTATCTTCCATATGAATCATTCTAGATAAAAAAATCAGCCACAATATTATCCTTACAAGGTCTATCAATAATATTGATGTTAAACTCTTGTAATAATAAAAGCCATATTGTAACTCTAGGGTTTGTTACAGGTTTTTGTTCATTAAGAATTTGATAGCTGAATGATCAGTGTGTACAAAATCTTGATATCCTATAATATAGTGTCTAAATTTATTGATAGCATGGACTACATCTAACAATTCTTTTTCTGTGACCGTATAATTAACTTCTGTTGGGTAAAGGTTTTTACTGACAAACTAAATAGCATAAGGCATTTGATTTTCCCTTTTTCCAAGAACTTCTCCCAGGGCTGTGTCTAAGGAATCGGTACAGATATGAAAAGGAAGGGACTAATTTGGTCCTCTTAATACGGGGGTACTTGACAATTTCTGTTTTAGAATCCAAAAAGATACTTGGCATTCATCATTCTAATTAAATTGATCTTATTTAGATAATAACTTGAATAAGGGAATAGCTAAGCTTGTAAAATTTGGAATGAATCTTCTATAGTATCTAGCATGCCCTTAAAAGCTGTGAACTTCCTTTTGTGAGGAAGGCATTTTGGTTTGTGTAATAATATGAATCTTTGCTGGATCAACTCTCATTCCAGAACCAAAAATGTGATGTCCCAAAACAATACCTTCAATGAGCATCATCTTTGACTTTTCATTACTTAGGGAAAGATTGGTTTCCTTACACCTAATAAAGACCTTTTCTAGACTGGTCAAAGCTTCCTAGAAGTCATTTCCATGGACTGTAAAGTCATCCATGTAGACTTCCACGCAATCATTGGTAAAGTAAGAAAAAATGGGTAAGACAACCCTTTCAAAAGTGGTTGGGGCATTGCAAAGTCCAAAAGGAAGAACCCTATAAGCATAGGTTCCCCATGGGCAGGTGAAAGTGGTCTTTTCTTGGTCTTCAGGTGCTATTTGTGTTTGGTTATAACCACTCAACCCATCTAGGAATGAGAAATACTTCTTTCTGGACAAGCTCTCCAACACCTGATCAATAAATGGTAAGAGAAAATAATCCCTATAGGTGGCCTTGTTCAACTCTTAAAGTCTACACATATTCTCCACTGGTCATTTTTATTTGGAACTATGACAAGTGGAGATACCCATTGACTATGTACAATGGGGTATATGAGGTTGGCTTGAAGGAGTTTTTGCAATTCCTCTTTTACAATATCTTTGACTGCTGGATTCATCCTTCTCTGAGGCTGTATAATTGGTCTTATTTGGTCATTAGTATAGATATGATGTGTGCATGTGTCAGGGTGAATTCCTTTTATGTCTGCATAATCCCATGCAAAGGCATCAAATTGTCTTTGGAGCATTTCAATTACTTGTGTCTTTTGTTCTGGTTCCAAACTAGAGTTGATATACAAAGGTTTTCTCGGGATAATCTCAACAAGTTAAGTACTTTCTTCCTTCTCTGAGGAAGCTGGTGATAAAGTATATAATTGGGTGATATCAGGGTGCTAATTTTGTTGAAATTTGGAACTAAAAATATGTGACAATTCTGCAAAAGACCTAGGATATTGAATGCAGTTTGTATCAACTAAAAATAGACTTAATACTTTTTCATATGATTGTTATTGAATTCATTTTACTTGTTCAAGTGTTAACAAGGGTCTGATGCAATCTTCCTCTCCATAAGGATTTTCTAGCCAAACAGGTATCTCTTGTGCCAGTTGGGCAGGAGGGAAGAGGACAAGCTTTTGGCTATGTGTGCCATTGGATATAGTCATCTCGCTAGACTGACAACTGATAAAGACATCTGTTGTGGCCAACCAAGGGTGGCCAAGAACCACAGGGTGTCCTGGTTTGGAGGATGATTTAGAATATATGACTAGAAAGTCTATTGGATACTCCCAAGAAGCAAGTGTGACTGTGACATCATCTAAACTTCCTGTAGGGATAATGATTGACTTATGTGCCAACTTTATCATGGTTTGGGTTGGTCTCAACTGGTTGATTTGGATTTTTTGCATAGTGTCAAAAGGAATTACATTGATTGTTGCATCCAGATCAATGAGTGTGTTCGGTAAGGAAATAACATTAATTTCAACAGTGACTATTGGGTTCCCAGGGTCATTATATTTATATAGAATTTCAGAAATAAATTCAGATAATTGTCCTACCACCTGAACAAGGGGAGGTTCCTTCTTCTTCCTTCCTAGTTTCTTAAGGCACATATCCCTTATGATTTTGGCATATATGGGGATATGCTTAATGGCTTGCAGTAGAGGTATTTTTATACATACATTTCAAAACTCATCCTCTATGTCTTTGTGCAAGGGTGGGTTAGGTTTCTTCTCTAATAGTATTTCAGGGTAGGGTGGAAGATTAACTTGTTGAGGTACTCCTTTGGACTGAGAAGTGGTTGTAATATGAGGGGAGCTCTCTCCATCTACATGGGTGGTTTGAGTATTTTCCTGTTCAGAATGATTATCATTTTCTTCATGAATTATTACTCTAGAATTTGATTGATTTACAAATTTCCCCAATCTAGTTGAATTTCATAGGTGGGAAAGGTTTGGAATTCTTCATTCTGCACATGGTGGGTGGGTCGATTATTGGGGTTAGGAATCAGCTAGGCAGGGATTGTTGTTAGTCTAGGTGAGTTGTGGGTAGCTTGGATTTGTGGCTGTTGATTATCATTTATAGGTGCTTGCTGTTGCTAGTTAGGGTTCAAGGGTACTGTGAATTTCTGTTGTATAGGAGGTGGAAGTAAAGCTTGTATCTGAGGTGGGTTAAATCTAGGTAGTAATTGGGAAATGTTTGCAGGATACTTTGGATATGTCGGGTAAGAGGGATTCCCATACACAGGTCCCCTCCAACCTTGTTTCCAAGGTTGAGTTTGATCTTGATCAGGTGTCCATTAGGGATAGGGGATTGGAGGAGGCCCCCATTGTTGTTGTTCATATTATGTATTAGGGTCATAAAATGCATTGGGGTTTTATTCTCTCCAAGGACTCCTAGGAGGGTACGTTTGTTCTTGTGAGACTCCTCGTCCCCTATAAATGCCTTGCATATTGAGAAAAGTTGGACATTCATATGTGGGATTCTCTAGTGTACACATGCCACATACCTCTATGACATTTAATGGGCATTCTTTCTCAGGGTGCTTCTTTCTACATTTAGGACAAAATATTGCAAAAACAACATCTTCTTCTTGCTTCTTTTTTAGTTTTAGGGTATCTAACTGGTTACTGATTGTGATCAAGATGTTTGTTTTAAAGTTCTCCAATAAGTTTCCTAACTAAATTCTGGTGACAGTCCCTGAGCTTTGTCTTGAATTTCTGCTAAAAGGATCTCTTGGTCCTTTGCCTATTTTAGCTTGTCCTCTTGAGTATCTCCTACAGTAATATCCAATTTATGCAAAGGGATTTTGGTGCACATATCCTGAAATTAACAAATTTAAAACTTCTATGCAGTCATCTCTAAGACCTTTCAAAAATATTGTTCTTACTATAGCTGGGTCTGTGGTGAATAATTTTGATTTCTGATAATTGCATAAGAACCTTTATAAGTAGTCTTCAGAGATTTCATCTTCTGTTTGATGCATTTTAAAAATGTAATTTTTAGCATTATCCTTACAATAATCTTGGTATTTTCGTAAAAATGTGTCTTTCATCTGATCCCAAGAGAGAATTGTATTTTCTCCTAATCTCATGAACCATCTTAAGGTTGAACCCTTTATTGTGGCTGGAAAGAGATTAAGTTTTTGGGCATCATATGAGTAGTTATATCTTCTACATAATATGTCAAACTCGAATAAAAACAAGTTTGGATCTTCAGTTGACATGCCTCTTAAAGTTGGTAATGATGACAGTGGGATTTTCTTCATGTTGATGATTTTGGAAATATCAAAGATTGGAAACTCAAAGGTCTCAGTCTCAGTAGCTTCATTTTCATTTCCTTCTTCTTATACCATTTCACTAGGTATTCCTCCTCCATTGATAGATGGTTCAGAAACTGGATTTTGTGTGTCTTGTAAATGCCCAGTTCCTTCAGTAGAATCATATTCTATCTGCCCCAATGCTGACTCTTCAGTTCTAGGTTCTTCTTCTGGAGCCTCACTACCTTCCCTTGAACTTCCTCCTGGTGGAATTTTTCCTACACCAATGTCAGTTGAATTAGTGGGGGGGTTTGTTTTCGAATATTTAGATCTTACAAATCTACCCTTATTATCTCTATATCTATGCATAAAATAAAAATTTGATGTTTAACTCAAAAATCCTGATTCTATATGGAAGGTAAGAAGGAAACCTGGCTTTGGAGAACCCCGCTCTAGTGGCTGTGTGGCTCTTCACTCACGTCTTAAATGTTTTATCCTCCTCCCTCAAGTAGCCCTTAAATTCATTTAAAAACTATGCAAACAATCTAAGCTAAAATCACTTCCTACTGTTTGCAACTCCCCGGAAACGACGCCAAAATGTTGTGCTACTTACATGATTAGTATAATGCACTCATTAATCATCAATCCGAGATTTGTAATCAACAGAGTTACAAGACACCAGTAAGAGAGGTAATTCTATTGTCATGAGTATAGACTAATCTAGATTTTGCATGCTGGAAATAAAGCAAACTGTCAAACTAAAACACACTTTGGTTGTCTTTCACAGAGAAGCTACCTACTCCATTATGGCACATGCAAGTATGAGATGGATCCTTTTGATAAATCAACTTTGCTATCTGAACCAGAAAGATAACTATGAAATCACACTCTGAAAAGGAAATCACACATCAATCATCAAGGCATAGCATGGGTAGTTCAATAGCAAGTAAATTTGGTATGATGTGGTTCACAATAATCTATTGTGAACTTCACTAGTTCTTTTCCAAATGTGTTTGACTATTGCTGCCAACTTCTATGTTTACTAAGAGAAATCAAATTCATAGAAACAGGGCATATGAAAAAAAGAGTAAATGAATATCTCAAGAAACTATATGATCAAAATCCTAAATTGAACTATATTACTAACATCTAAAACTATCAGAGAAAATGAATTAAAGTAGGAAATCCAAACTTCATCTAGCCTAACAATTACACTACCGAAATCAGTTGCTAACACTAATCTAAAAGGATGCTAACCTCTTTTGGTCTGTGGGCCCTTTTCGCTTCAACAGGCCAGCGACTGGAGTCTACAGTAGGTTGGCCTTCAATTCACCCATCATTCTTACTCAAATCTCAAAACATGAAATTAAACTATACTAACAACTCAACTCACATTCATTCATAAATGATCAAGACATGGAAATAAATGACATTCTTCTATTTAAAATTCAAACTCAGGATATGTTCTACAATATGCAATGCTGCTTCACATGTTGTGTTATGCTATCTCTCTATATCCCCCACCATACTTGCCACGACTATTTAAACATTGTCAGGCCTGAAACACAAGGAGGTGAATTCTTTAGCAGATCAACAATTGTCAAATTTATCCATTTGGTTACATATTTTAAGCTTCATCCTCATGACGCGAAGTGTATGAGGATGAAGCAATAATCAAACTAGCTTAACATAGTCTTGCTAGATTTTTGATGATTTAATAAACAATTCAACAATTATCTGAGGCATGATCTGGAGCTAAACTTGGCATACTCTATTTCCTGTGTTGGTACTGGATCATGACAGGTGAGATACGGTAGATAGTATCGGATCTGAACAACACACAATTGGTTGGTAATAGACTAGAACAGTCTGTGGACGTTGGTACCAGACTAGAATAGTCTGCGAATATTGGTATCAGATCACGACAGTAAATGATATGGCGCATAAGTACCGGATGGCTTGGATGTCATATAAGTGACGGACTTGTCCAAAGGTCAAAGGCTATACATGAAAATTTTAAACTTTAGTTCACGAAATATTTAATCTCCTAGATTAATAAACCACAAAATGCATGAATTCAAATATACTTTACCTTATGACGTTATAAGTGACTGGAGGTAGTGTTCTTTTTCATTTATCCAATATTAGGTAGGCCAAAAAGGTATAAATGAGGAGTATAATATGGTAATGTGGATTTCAATTTAGAGGCTCAACAATAGGCAGTGCTGATCGTTTAATCTCATAAAAAAGCCACACCCGAGATGAGGCTATGAGTCCAAAAGGATATCTAATCCACTAGCTATCCACTTTCCACACAGAGTAGCCCCAAACCCAGGTTCTAGTCTCACAACAGTTCCAACCTACAACTCTCTCCTTTCCCCGCAACCTGCACTACCCAAGGAATGTACCCCCTTCACTATTAACAATACCTCGGGATGTGCCATTCATTTATCAGGGCCACTAGTGAATTCGGTTGGGAAATAATCACTCAACTAGGAACTCTAGGAACTTTCAGTTGTTTCATGATTTCTCATGACAGTCTTCACAAGGCTCTAAGCCATTTTGTCCGCAAAAAATTGTACCAAAGGCTCATAGGACGATTTATAGGAACGCATGACTCTTTATCAACATAAAAACACAACCAAAAATTGGCTTCCTTCGAGTATACCATGGTTGTTGTTATTCCCATCCCTTTGCTATTTTTATGTTCGCCAAAAACTGCCTGTAAAAAACGACCCCTAATCTGCATAAGAATTTATCTCTTCTTCCTTGATTTCTTGACTCACATTCTTCTCAAGGATGATTGTACCTCATTCCATTCTCTCCAATAACTATGGGATGTGACCACGCAAACCCACCCTCTTACATGAGTTTAATGATTGGTCTCTCCTACACTCAATCAACAAATAGAAGGTTATACACAAAGATAATAATTTCAGGAATGTGGGTTGGATTAATGCTCATGAATAATACCCCCTTGGACCATTTTCTCTATTGTGGAATCATAGCCCCCCATTTTTCTTCTTTCCTTTCATATCATAGCCATCGATTATTAATTTTATTAATTCACTCTTCATGCCTGACAACCTGGTTCTTCAACAATGCAACTCACAGAGGAGTTCACTCTTCAGGCCTAACATCCTGGTTCCTCGACAGTGCAACTCACACATGATTTCACTCTTCAAGCCTGACAACCTAGTTCTTCGACAGTGTAACTCACATAGGATTTCCCTCTTCAATCTTGACAACCTGGTTCTTCGATAGTGCAACTCACCCTCTAGGATCAGACATCCCTTTCATTGTTATACAGTTCCTCAAGAGATCCATCATTTTCCAAGGTGTTCTCATGCAGACAAATGCCAACTTGTTGCTTGAATTCAAATAGCAATATATAACATGTGGAAATCATACCCATCTACTTTGCATGCATACAATTAGTATGAGACATCATCATATAATTATAAAATTTCAAATCTGTTTTACACAAGAAAACAAAATTTCCCAAACATGAGTCTTTTTTCTTATAATTGTTTAGCTCTTGCAGCAATAGATATCATTCTTCCTTACGGGATTAAATCTCTACCATATCCAATACCAATTCCCCTACAATTTTTTCAATTCCATGCAGCCAAACAAATTGTTAGTATATTGTAACAATTCTCAATTATTGATTTCTCAAATCTGGTTATACAGGAAAATAAAAATTCCCACGCATGAGATTTCTACTCATTATGTCTGGTTCTTGAAGTTGTAGATATCAATCTTCCTTATAGACATACTAAGTCCATTCAGCCTGCAATTTCCTCAACTTTCTTGCAGCCAAACAAGATTATTAGCACTCATGCATATTTTTAGTAGTACATGAAATGATATCAGAATGGTATCTAGCCAACAATCCAATCATTTTCAATCATTATTTACATTAAAATGGAATTATACCATTCATCATATTATCTAAAATGATATTATCATTCATTCTACATGCATTATCAACACATCAAGATTTTCATAATGCAATCAATCTTTAACAATAATAAAACCAATGTCCCAATAATCCTGGACACATCAACACAATGCATCATTGCATTGATTCTGGAATACCATATGTTCATGCCATGTATTCCACCATGTGAGTTGGAAGGTATGGCCCATGCCTCAATACACCATCCAAAATATTCCCCACAACCCATCTGATACTTTTGATACCTTCTTCTTCAACCCATACACAGCACTAGGAACATCATCCCTCAGTGTTATTTAGTGTAGAAAAAAAGGTTGCAGTAGAAACCTCAGTTACATAGGGAATAACCATAATACATTGGGATAAAACTATATCCTTTCCATATCCAAACTCATCATGGCCTCACACATGACCATCTCAATGACATTCATTTTTATAACACGAGTAATGTCTCCCGACTCAACTCAGTTATGAATTCATAACCAACATAACACAATATGCAATTAAATTTCCCATAAATTCATTCAAGCAACAAATAATATTTTCATACTCAAGACCTCCCACCTTTTCATCAATTCAAATATTGATATTAGAATGAGGGAATTCTTACCTTCATTCCCTTCAACATTTATACGTTATAACAATCCCTAAATGCATACCTGCATGGTTGTTATCAATTTACTTGATGCTACCTGATCTTCTTACATTTGTAGAAGCTCGTCGGCTCCCTCCCCTAATTTTATTGGTCAACATTTTCTCCATCCTCATTTTTCTTCATATGGATGGATACCATAAGCAACAATATCATCATGCTATAATCATGT
>SNQJ01S0051255.1:0-10267 GCA_010110895.2 Picea sitchensis
TTTACAAGTAGCAATTAAATACTTATGGATCTACAGGTAGCAATTAAATATTATTGTTTTATTTTTTAGGTCATTTTCCTAATCTTTCATTTATTTATACACTCTTTTATTCTCATTGACAAATATTTATGAAAGGATAAATGAAATCAACTCTTGAAATAATTTTTTATTAAACTTGGTTTTATCACCTAGAATCAAGACGAATAAAGTGTCAATATTATAGATCCAAAAGAGTGAATATAAAATCTAAAAATTCTGAAAATGCTAACATTGACCCAAAAATTTTGTGGTAAATATACACATATAATGGTAACCTAACTCAAATAGATTTGAATAAGACACATCATTTGTAAGAATCAATTAATATATCTAGTTGGGAATACACCATTTTATTTATGTATCTACATGTGACATCAAGATTAAAGAGAAGAAAATTAAAAAAAATAATTTTTCATTGCATTGAAAAGTTATACATTTCATAAATATTTCAATGAGCATATAAAAATGTTCCATACATATAAAATAAATATTGAATAAGTCTATCACCATATCTTCAAGCATTGTAACTCTATATTATCATATAAATATTCACATAAAACATTTCCATACATATAAAATAAAGATTGAATAAGTCTATCACCATATTTTCAAGCATTGTAAATCTATATTATCATATAAATATTCACAAACCCCACTTCCTCCTCTAAGCGAGAACATCATAGTTCACCTTCAATAGTTTTAACTCAAGCTATAGTTAAATAATGCCAATCATTAATACAAGTTTAAAAATTCTTTTCTCAAATAAAATCTCAATTTCAAATAAAATCTCTCATACATCAACATCACCCTCAAGGAAAACCAAACAATAATACAAGGAAAACCTACAATATTAAACATGACTATATTTTTATATTCAAAATAATTCAACTACCATCTAAAAAAGAATAATAATAAGTAACAAATGTAATATCCAAATTCCATGTAAGTAAAAAACATCTCCACTAATTTTAAGTTGGAACCAATACTTAAGTTGAATAATAATAAGTAACAAATGTAATATATCCATATTCCATGCAAGTAAAATAATAAATAAATAATAAGTAATTATAACATAACCAAACAAAAAATTAGTTTTACCATCAATTATGAGAAATCATATTATGAGAAATCAAATATATACATAAGACAAATTGTTTTTTTGAATTCCAAAATTATGAAATATATATATGTACATATACATTATAATAAAAGTCTGAATAGTAACAGTGTAAAATACATAAGTTCCACATCCATTTTAGGATGATAACATGGAACAAATACATTTAACTCCAAAATCCTGGACTCTAAGCCATCGCTTTAAGATGGATGATTTCATACATGAAATTGAAATCTGCAAAAAAAACAGATTTCAAAAATTAAAAATTTACAATTCAAACATGCGAAATAATACAGAATTCAAAAATTGTAATTAAAATAAAATTGACATCCATTTTGTGATGTTTGTGTTCTTGGTAAAACAAATTGTGCGTTAGAGTTAGAGTTAGATAATAATGAAAATTAATATAGAACTGTGTATGAAGATAATTCACAAATTTCCATCTATTAAGTCATTCTTCCAAAGAAATACTTATCTCCTTATGGATAAAGTCCAAAATCCTTCGGGACATTCTCCTTGTGGATAAAGTCTCAAATCCTTAGAGATGTAATTCTCATCCCAGGTGTTGTTATTTGATCATATTTACACAGATCAATAAAATACTAATCTCCTCAGTAGTTAAATATTTCTCATCTTCTTCTGCAGTGGTAATATAATCAAATTTCATGATGCCCTTTCAAACTAAAGGATGGGCATAAATCTCCATATTAAACAATTCTTCCAAAAGACTACTTATTATCTAAAAAAGTTCATAAATCTTCATTTTAAATACCATTCTTCCGAAAAATACTTATCTTCTATTTCTTCGATGGAATAGATGTTCTCATATAATACTACGCCATTTTTGGACAAGAAAGCAAGGACTGCATAAATCTCCATATTAAGAAATTCTTCCAAAAGACTACTTACTATCTAAAAAAGTTCAGAAATCTTCATTTTAAATACCATTCTTCCGAAAAATACTTATCTTCTCTTTCTTCGATGGAATAGATGTTCTCATATAATACTACGCCATTCTTGGACAATAAAGCAAGGACTGAAATCGAGGAAAATTTAAAAACTCTTTTCTGATGTGGGATAGAATCTGTTCTCAAATATTCAAACATATTCAATTTCAAAATTAGGTGTTCATCATGATCCAACCTTAAATAAGTTTGAGTGTACACCATTTAAAAATATGTTCTCAAATATTCAAACATATTCAAATTAGGTGTTCATCATGATCTAACCCTAAATAAGTTTGAGTGTACACCATTTAAGACAATGACAAACTTATCTAGGGATTCTATATAATTCAAAATAATTGAGGAAAGACTAAAAGCTATAAATTTGAGAAAACAAAAATTTCATAAAAGTCAAGAACGTACATTTATGAATCATCCTGAATAGACTCATCATGAATGGACACATCATTTCCTAATTTGGTTGCTTCATCAATCCCAATCTCTCTCCTGAGAACACTCTCATGTACTCTCTTCTCCACATTAGCCTATATATCACATTTCAAATTTGAAAATTTAATAAATTATATTCAAACGATTATATAACACATTAAATTTAAATGATTTTAAGACATTAAATGATACCTGTGAACTCCCACCCGCTTCAAACTCTCCCAACGAGAATTGAGACAAGCCAGCCCAAGTACCAGGAGATGGAATAGATGGAATAGAGAGCTTCGTTTAACATATCTCCAAACTGTGATTAATAGCAAGAAGAACTCAATTATTTCTATAGAAACAAGGATATCTAAATCTAGAACTCGAAGTAAACTATCATAAAATGCGTCAAGATTTGTCAAAATAGATCACATACCAATCTACGATTCGGGTCATCATTCTGAATGACCTTCTTCCAACCATCCCGACAAAATTTGGCATACTCCAAAACTTCTTCTGCTGACATTGCATCCAACTCTGCATATGTTTTATCAACAAATGTGACCCGAGAATTGGCCTCTGCTCGCTGACGCTTCATGCCAACATCAACACCATAGAACATAGCTTCCAAATTTTCCCCGATTGCAGTCCTGGCCTCTTTGCCAACTTCTGATGTAGACTGGAACTCTGAAAGGGATGCAAATGCCCCTTTTGGGCGAGGTACTAGAGGTTGTGGAGGCCTCGACAATGCTCCACTTCGATATGCTCCTTTGCGATTATATGTACGTCCTTTACCAGTACCATAATATTTGAACGGTAGACTAGTATAATCCGGGTGCATGTGCAAGAAAAACTCAGCAAAAAAATGTCTTGCAAAATAGTGTGGAACCTCATCGTTCCACGACAATTTCCCATATGCGGCCAAAAATCTGTTATACAGATGTCCGGCAAAGTGGGGGTGCTTAAAATACTGCACCTTCAACATTTTCCACTTTGGACCCTCTTTGAAATTGAACATAGAGATGGCGTCTTCCTTTGAAACTCTATTTTTTACTGTATCCCATTTATCAGTACCCATCACCTCTGACTTTCGCTGCCTCATTAGATCAACAAAACTGTCAGTGGTTGGCCCCATCTTCTGATATGCATCCATAAAGTTTTCCAGTGAATGCAAAACAATTTGCAAACTTTGTTTGCTCTCCGAAGGAAGTTCCAAGACCGCAAAATCATTTTCCAACCTCTTTTTAACACCTGAGCATTGCTCAAGCGTCATTGCTTCTGTATTCCCTTCCCAGGGAAGTTCATTGCCAACTTCTGAAGGATAGGTGGATGTTGGCATGTAATCTTTTGTTTCTTCATAACGCGGTCTCCTACATCCATCTTCACCCTCTGCACCGACATTTGAATCACCCTCTGCACCGACATTTGAATCACCCTCTGCACCGACATTTGAATCTTCATTACAACCACTCTCATTGTCACCCCTTGCTCTAAATTGATTGCCTACACACACATTTGAAAGTAACTTCAAGATTTAATGTAACATCCCGCTCTGGAGCACCGAGAAAACTTATTCTTTGAGGACACTTGCTCGCAAGTGATCTGGACTTTTATGATGTTAAACTATTTATCCTTGATTATGATGCGTTATGATAGATGACATGATGTTTTTACTACTTTGATGTAGACAGGTGTTGCTGACTCAGTTTCATTGAGTGTCGAGGGGTTTGAGGATATGAGGATCTGCGGAGGAGCATGGAACCCCTTGGACTCAGTTGAGTTAGGGAGTGTACTATTTGGGTTGATTTATTTCACTGGCTTGACATTTTCTTTGATCTCGATGATATGATGTTGACGTATTACGTGGGTTATTTAGTGAATGCGGTGGCTGACCAAAGCTTGCTGGCCAAACTCACATATGGAGTAAAGGGGAGGGCCGCACCGCGATTTCGGCGGAGAGGTTGAGGAGGTGGGCAGCAATACACCTTTACATACTAGCACTCCAAAGTGGCTCAAGCGTAGGTTAGCGATTACCCTGATTAGAGATCCCACGATCGCGTGAGGGTAGACTATAGCCAGTCCTCACGATGATTCTAGGGGAATATCTGATAAGGCGAGGACCTTATTCCTTAGATCCATAGTCTCCCACAAGTTCACGGCGGAGTGTTGTCGGGGAGTTATAGATATCTGTCGATCCGGTTGGTGAAATTGGCACCATGGAGCACATGGGTGCATCACAGAAGACACGTCGCTGAAACACAGATGAAGCGAGTGGCACCTTGGAGCACGTGGTGCATCCACAGAAGAGGTGTCGTGCAAAGAAGCGAGCAGGGTGGCACCCATGGAGCACGTGGTCCATCCTGAAGATCGCGATAGCGATGATGTGGTGAAGGAAACAAACCTAAATAGCCCTAGAAAATAGCCTTAATAAATTCTTGGCGGCTCCTAAACGGTATAGTCGAGTTCAAAATCTGAACCTAAGTCAAAAAAAAAAACTCTCTAAGATAAAAATTACGTTTAACCTTGAGGAAAAAAGGCCCTAACTCTAACACTAAAAAGAGCCTAACCCTAATTCTATATGAAATCTAAAAAGAGCCTAACCCTAATTCTATATGAAATAGTTTAACTTTTAATGAACTCATAACTTTTATTCAAATTGAAACATAACTTTTCTTAAAAATAAAAATATACATAAATTACAGTTTAGTTAACCCAGACAATAAATATCATTGAAGACATCTCCTTCTTTAAACACAACTTGCAATGAGAGTTCATTAACATTTTGAAAGCATAACTCTTATGAAAACCCTTCTGTCAAATACATAACCTTATAAAAACTTTTAAAGCATAACCCCCTATGAACGCAATAGTTTTTCAAAAAAAAAACTAATTCATAAATAAACGAATACCGAAAGCCATAGTTTTGATTGACAGAACGCATAATCTTCAGTGAATAAATTGAATGCTTAAGGGACTAAACTGTTTTCCATAAAACTCATACATAAACTGAGACTGAACTAATAGTAATAAAATTATTTAACGAGCAGGAGTATAAAAAGTATGAATTTAAAAATAAAATGAAAAGATGCATTGGCGCATTTACCTTTTTGGTTTAAAAAAAAAGAGAGAGGGAATAATAAAATAGGGAAATGAGCCTTTTAATAAATTTAAGAAAATAATTTTGGGAGAAACGTGGCGGATGAGTGACACTTGTAAGACAAAGAATTTTTGAGGGTTTTTTATTAAAACTAAAATTAAATATGATTTAGGGCAAGGGGGCTCAAAACTCGATAAAAGAAAGGGGGATGGAGGGAAAAAGGGGATCGGGCTATTAGGTATTGTTATGCTGCCGAATTTGGACTAGAATGATTGCTTGTGAGGAGTTGGAATTTTCTCAGCTGGGATTAGAGTGGTAGCTCAGCCTTGGAGGCGAGATGGGAAGCTAGACATACCTTCTGTATTTGTGTGGCCCCTTTGCGGCTCGAGGGGCTAAGGGGGAAGCAGAGTACCCCTAGCATTTGGCTGGGAGGTACCAGTGTAGTCTCTACGGTTGGCGAGCGAGAGCGGCATGGAGCAGGAGAGGCACATAGCATGGACGTCATCACGGTGAGCTATAAGGCAATGATATGGTTTGTTTGTACTTTGGTAGAGTAGGAGGCATTATGATCTACTCTGGTATCAGAATATGGGTTGTGAATGGATTTAATGGTTGTTTTACTTCTGTTCCTTGGCAGTTAAAATTGGCTATAGTCATAAAATATTTATTATTCGTTGTTGTTGCTTGTCTATTGGGATAAAAGAGATATTAGGACTGCGCTTTTAAGTGTCACTGTGGGATTTTCTGTTACCGTGGGCATTTGTATTTCACCGTGAGAAATTTCCTCCTGTTCCGAATTGGGGTTTGTTTCAATCGGATTTATGAGTAAATGTGTTTCATTTTTGACATGGGTTTCTTTCGGTTGTGTTGGATTTTTCCCCTTTTGTTCAATGCTTCGGATAATTCGTGCTCTTAAACTCATGCCACGGGCTGATGTTTTATCTCTGTGTTTTCGTTTTATTCCAGCATTTTTTATTTTTTTTATTTTCTGCGTTGGGGTTGGATTTCCTGGGCGAGTTGGGGAAGGTGGAAACCCACACAAAATCGCGCACATAAATCTGATCTGTGCATTTTTTTTGTTCCATTTCTGGTGCGATTCGTGGGGGATACCCACACGAATTCGACCCCTGAACCTCTGCAATTTATTTAGTCCATGTTTTTATTGGGTTAATACATCGACCTTCCTGGTGGCAATCACAGCGCGGCCTACGATTTTGTAACGACTATTCTGTGTGCCTTCCAGCTGCACCCTGGTCTCCCTTTGTAGTTGTGATTCGTTGATGAATGGTTGAGTCAGCCCCTTTTTCCTCATGTTTTGATAGCGTCCTGGACTGCGTTGATTTCTAGCTGACTGTGCCAACTGTCTGCCTGCGTCCTCCTTTGTCAGTTCTCTGTTCCCTGACAGCCTGTTTATTCAAGAATTGCCAGCATTTACTTGGGAGCTAGACATCACTCCCGTTGGGGTCGACGGTTCTAGTTGATGGACAGGCAACTAATCTTGGGCAGTGTTGAGTGCTAGATGATAAAATCCTTCAGTCAACGAATTTACCCCGTTTTTATTACATTTATTTATTACTTGGCGAACTTATTTATTACCCCGTTTTTATTACACTTACATTTATTTATTTCCTGGAAATTGTTTTATTTTATTAGTTCTTGTTCTTGCTTCCTTGTTTTCTATTTTATTTAACAATTTTATTTTATAAGATTGTTCTTCATGTCTTCTTATGTTTTTGTACATATGTGATTATATCAATATGTTTTCTTAAGGGACTTTACCAATTTCAAATATCATTTATTTTTATTTTAAATATAAAAAGAGTACGGTGAAAAACCATTGATGCATGAACTAAGTACTATTGATCCCTTGACATTACATTCAATGCATATACACCATGTCAATATCTATTTAAAAGGCCCCATAGAATGACAATTTATTACATAGGTTTTATTTAGGGTTTTTTTTTATCACTTATGAGAAATAAACTTGTGGTTCCTCTATTGCCATGTTATTGTAATGTAAAATTTAATGTTGGGGGTTATAGTAATTATTTGTTGGTGACTTACAAGAAGTAAGGAAATTAATTTTCCTTCGCAAAAGTTATTTTTAGCATACATTGTAATATGGTTATTATTACTCCTAGAATTGAGGTTGGCGTGGTAATTGTTATTGCTGGCCACATGTCAACGTAGGTTATAGTTTTTGTAATACAAAACGTAGTTTTAATTGTTATCTAATAACATATAAATTGTATGGTAATTGTAATTTATTGCAAGTTTATTTTAATATACAAGGTAATGTGGTTATCATGTATGGTTAAGTTTTGATTATTATGTTAGGGCAAGTAGTACTGCCACTAATAATAATAAATATCATGCTTGTTTATGTGGAATAAGGAATGGCCTCATGTATTCAATTAAAGAAGGATTGGCAATATGTATTTAATTAAAGAAGGAAACTCCCTTGTATTAGGTCGTGGTTGCAAGTTATATGGGTAAAGAAAATTTAATATATTGTCCTGAATTATGTAAGAGCAATGTGCTTGTAATAAATAAAAGGGGTGTTGTTAGGGTGAGATAACATATAATGGTAATGTTGATTGCTATCTAGTTTGCAAAGTTATGGTAATTTGTGTCATGGAACTGGTACTTTACTATAATTTATTGTCGTGGTGATGTGTAAGGAGTGATGTCATTGCATTATATCGCGGAATATGTAAGGGTGATGTTATGTCCACATAAAATAAAATGTAATTTTAGTGTTAGATATCATATGAAACATAATGGCGTCATGGTCTTATCATAGTACTATTGAATCCTTAGTGAGGGATGATTTATGAAATATGAGGTTCCTTGATCTAAGTACCATAGAGTACTATGATTTAGTAAATGAGATTCGTGTCCATTTATATCTTGCAACTTGGTGGTTCGTTGTCTGAATCCTTCTTCTTGTGCCTTCCATTGAGGTTGCGGTCATGCGTTTATTGATTGTTGTACTTGGTTGAGTCATTTGAGTATGGGGTCAGTAGTGTCGGGCGGGATGTAGACACCTCCTTGTAGCCTTAGTATATAAGTCTTTGTGTGTGATTATTTTTGTGTAAAGGATCCTGTGCCGTATCAAGAGTCTCGGGCCCTTTAAAGGAAAGGTTTCCACTCTTGCGACACACCTGATGGAGATTACTAGTTTCTGTCTGAGCAGTCGGCCAGGAGCCTATCTGACCTTCTCTCTCTCTGGAGCAGAGAACTAAGATTAAACGCCCTACTTTCTTGTGCAGAAATAGTAAGATCTACTACTATGGATCCTTCCCTTTGTGTTTGTACTATGCATAACCGAGTATGTCGTTAAATATTTGCGTTATGCGCCTTGTGTCTATGGTCGTTTATTGCTTGCAGTTACCCGTTGTGTGCCCTCAGTCTTCTTGTGATGAACATCGTGGTTACGTCTTGTTGGTTGTCGAGTGGCGACGTAGAGTCAAGTGTGTTTGTTACTTCTACACGCACGCACATACCTTAAACAAAAAAAAAATTTCACCTGTTATCGGAGTTCTTGTCGTAACGAGGCGGATGTTACATTTAACCTCACATAAATTTAAATACAACAAAATTCAACAAAAATAAACAAAATTTAAGAAACTTACCAGAAATTTTCTCTGGTCCAGAGCTATTCCCTACATTCTCAGGTGTAGGAGTGTTGATGCACAACCTATCCAAGAAGGTTGTATCCATAACACTGGTTTGAGCAGGTTGTGCAGTTGATCGATTTACAGACTCGGTTGAGAATCTCCTTGGATGAGATTGTTGGTGCTCACTCGGAGTATCAGTTGAATAAGGATTTATTGTTCTTCCTTCTTGAGAATGCCTAGATCGTTTGCGATGAATGTTTGCATAATCTCATGTCGACATCACTCCACAATATCTATCCACAATGCAGAGTTTATAAAAAAATATCCAAAGATGTACACAAGTTCAAGAAATTTAAAACACAGAAATAAATCAAAGTTTTAAAAAATCAAGCCACAGAGGTACTTTCTCATTAGAAGACACAAATACTGGTCATCCAGCCATGAATCAGTCAACTAAAAGATAAGTAAGGGGTCCATAGACAGCATGGCATATTCTTATCCTTCACTCATCACCCATGCACAGAAAAACAACGCATTTGAATCTATAGGTCTTTAAACACCGAAGTGACGACCATCGATTCGGCTCATGACTGTCTTCTTAGGCATGGACTGATGTCTAAAGGGATAAGAAACAAAAGAATAAACCAAAAACTTTTCACAATAATAAAAAAAACCCACATAGAAGTCATTGAAATCATAAGTTGGGTTCGCCAAGGGACTGCCATTCCACGGATAGGTTTATCATTCACAATCCACATCAAAGAAAAATACGCAAAAACTAAACATTCATTCATGAAACAATTTGGCCAAGATTTTGGTTTCTTGGATTGCCTGACTAATGTTGAGGTGTGTGTGAGCCCATTCTTACAATTACCTTCATGCTCTTTAATCCTTATTTGAAATGATCACCCAGTTTCCCTGATGTAGTTTTTTCCACAAGTGCATTCTACCTTATAGACCAATTATACTAACATTGGTCCATGGTATCCTTCACTGATATCATCTTTTATCT
>SNQJ01S0051255.1:10277-34653 GCA_010110895.2 Picea sitchensis
ATGTATTTGATTAGAATTAAATAAGAGAAATTGTTGTTAACCATATCTCCCATTTCTGTTTGAAGGACTGCAATACCTGCACGTGTGTTGCACTCCAATGATAATTCACAGGGATGTGCAGACTACCAACATCTTTCTCGACAACGATTTGAATGGAAAAGTGTGCAGTTTCGGTCTCTCAATGATGACAATGGATAGGAAGGCTCCTATTGACACTCTAGTGGCAGGAACTTACGAATATGCGGATCCAGAGTAAATACTTGCATTCTCTTTGGAATATTCTTTTGATGGCCGAGAGTAGTGGCAATTTCATTCTTTTTTGGACATGTTTTTACAGGTATGTTATGAGTGGTGTGTTGACTCAAAAGAGTGATATATATAGTTTTGGAATGGTTTTGTTAGAAATCATATAGGACTCTACCTGAAGGGAAAATGTCTCTCCCAGAATGGGTAAGAATTTATTTGTAATTAATCATCCAAATTATCTCATGAGTTTCAAGCGTGTGACTACTAATAATCATCTATTTACAGGTGAGAAACTATGTGGGGATCAAAGAAAAACCTGTCAAAATAGTGCAAATCATAGACAAGAAGATGGATGGGAACTATGACATGAAATCAATCACTATTTTTACCAAAGTAGCACTAATTACATTTAAAAATAATTACATTAAAACCTAATTACATTTGAAACTTACCTGGCGCGTCCACGCTCACGACCTCTCGACGACCAAAGATGTGCTCACAACCTCAAAACACCTCAACACACCTCAACACGCAACACACCTCAACACGCTCACAAAGCGCAACAAACCACAACAGACCGCAACGAGCTCATGACCGCAACAGACCGCAACGAGCTCATGACCGCAACAGACCGCAACGAGCTCACCACCGCAACAGACCGCAACGAGCTCACCACCGCAATGAGCTCACCACCGCAACAGACTGCAACGAGATCACAGACCGCAACAGACCGTAAAAGACGAGCTCTCCATAAACGACTCCCAATTTTGTGAAATGTTCCAAATTCGTTGTGTGGCTAATATATAAACCATCTTTCGGCTGAAAGATTGTTCGGTCGAAAATTTGTTCTGCCGAAAAATATTTCGGCCGAACAATCTTTCTACCGAAAGATCATTGTCGGTAAGAAAATATCCGGCCGACTAAATTTGTACATGCAAATCGAGGGGGCAGTTATTGCACCGTTCGATTTGACGTATGTTTTTGGCCGAAAAATAGTTCGGCCGAAAACAATATCTTTCGGCTGAAAAAAAATTATTAGTTCAGTCGAAAAAATGTTTTTCGGAATTTTGGAGACCTGATTGTCACGAAAGTGTAACCCACCTTCGTGATTTCACCCAATATTAAGTTTTAGTATTTTGATCTTAGGAGTATTTTATAGGTTGTATAGTAGGAGTCATTTTGGAACTCAATATGATCTGAAGACAACAATTGGTTTGCATGTAAATTTAGTTAGCTTACAACTTATTTTTGTCACTATAAAAAAGATACAAAAACTGTCGAGATACATCCACAATGAATAGAATAATCCATAGTCAAGTTTATTTTAGTTACATTGAATGGCAGAAACTGAAAAAATGCATCCACAATGAATAGAAGAATCTAGAGTCAAGTTTATTAGTCCCTTCCGTAGGCATAGAGGGACTATAGCGATTGATAATTTGTTGACTACATATCAGTTTGTCCTTTGACCAAAAATATTTGCATAATATCTATTGTTGGAGCTAGGGAACTAAAAAAATTGATTTTTATATAATAAAAAGTACCACATATGTACTGATCTGATTGGATAACAGATTGGAGGTCTTATTGCTGGCTTCGCTATTCCCAATGTTTTATATGGTAACATATCCAAAATTTCTTATCGTATACAGTCTTTTTGAATCATATATTTTTCCTATGTATTGCTTGAAGGTGGATTAATTCTAGCATTACTTCGAATGTTTGTCTTAGCATTTTCTCCTAGCTGAATATATCCAATTTTTTTTATTTGTACTAATCATATTGAAATGTTTAGATATCCAAGATTTATAGTTATCAATAATTCCAAAGTTTATAACATCCTTGCCGCATGTATTTGTATTGGAATGTATTGACACTTTTTTTGAGGTTCTTGAATAGGCCTGATAGCTTAAATGTTTACATGACGTGAGGTCCTCCAACAAGCCTGACAACTTAAATGTTTGCATACCGTGAGGTCCTTAGACAGTCTGACAGACTTAAATGTTTATCTAAATGCGCTTCTCGGAGTACATTTTTCCTCGAAATTTTCCATGCAATGTTGCAGTGATTTTGCACAATATTGTTCTCCACCGCCAGTTGAATAGGCATTGTATGTTTCATCCTTCTTCTAGTTTTGCAATGCAATTTCGTCATCGTTGAAGCTACATAAATTGTTTACTGGTTTGGTGAGTGCTTCTTCTTCGCTGGTTCGTCGGTTCCTGCTTGTTGTTGTTTGGTTCACAATTTGACCTGTGCTTCTATCTTTCATCATTCCAGAGTAAGTTTCCATGCCATAGTTTCATTTTCTATTCCTTGTTTGTTGTTTAGTGTTTGCAGTTTGCAAGTAAGAATGTTTGCTTATTTATACTGGCATGCTCATCATATGTTTTTGGTTTCTTCTGTGCTTTGGCTTCATTTTTGTAATCGTTGGAGATACATATGTTGTTTATTGGTTCGGTGGTTGTTGCTTGTTCACTGGTTCGTTGGTTCGTGGGTTGCTGGTTCTGTTTTCTTGGCTCGGGTTTACACTTTGGGGCCCTAGGGCTGCAGTTGGGACAGTTTGTGATTTCTCACTTGTTTGGTGCTTGTTGTTTTCTTTTGTTTGATTCGGCTTTGCAGGGTTGGGGTGTTGCGCCGGTAGTTGGAGTTGTTTATTTTATTTTATTTTTATTATTGTTGTCTTTTTGGGCGCTTTACGGTGTTCATCCCATGCACCCATGAGTCAACATGCAGTTGTGTTTTTTACCCTGTCTAGTGAGGTCAATATATGTTTTGCTGTGAGATTTTGATGGTGCTTCAGTGCTGGCATGAAAGAAAATAGTTGCATGAAAAATAGTTTGAGAAGTGCATGTGAAATTGCAATATCCGTTGTTTTTTTGTTAAAATAAAGCACATGCAGGCTGCATTTATAAACCATGTGTGGTGAAATGTGCCCATATGACAATACATGTTCTTTGTCCTTGAAACAGACTGGTGTGCCCATGATACAATTTGTCTTGTACTTGAGATATGATATGTACAACAAATATTCTACAAAATTATACTTCCATGTCTAGAAGTATATGTGGGTAGTTTTCCACGGGAAACAAAAATTTTGTATCGTGGGCACAAAATTTTGTGTAGAGGATAAAGACCATGTATTTCCATTGGTGGAAGCATATATGGATACTTTGCCATAGAAAACCAAAAATCGTTTCGCTACTGCCATGCAATTTCGTAATATTTTGTGGCTTGTAATATATTTTGGGCAGGGAAACAAAATTACACATTTACAACTATGGATGGAGAAGCACAAAGGTTCATGTTTCTTCCTATCTTTTAGACTATTTGTTGAGTCTCTTTTATTGTATGTACATTTTACTTGTTCTCTGGTGCATACCAGCGTCCATGCATGTTCATTGTATTTTGTGCGTTCCCACATTCAAACAAACAAAATATCTAGAGAAAACGACGGAGTCTTGACTGCATCAGTTGAAGAGGAGATAGAAAGGTGCATGCTTGTACTGTTATTTCATAGTGCATTGTTTTGTATTTCATTTATTGTCTCTATCTGTGCTCACCTAGTTTATTGTATGTAGATGTTGTGTACCTTCGTACATGATATCTTATCTTGATTACATGCCTTCCTGCATACTCACCTACTTCATGTCTGTTGTGTTTTCACTGCATTGCTACATTTAAACAAATAGAATGGATGGAGAGGACTATGGAATATTTGGCGGCAATGTAGATGAGGAATTTCAGAAGTGGATACCTGAACTCTTATTTCATATTCCGATGTTCATTTTTTCATTTACTGTCTGCAAATTGTTATTCTTGTTCTGCTGCTTTGCACCTTTTTCTTTTTTATTTTATTTTTCCTTCTTTTCTTCCTTCAAATAGAATATATTCTGCCTATTTTGTTTGTTGTTACATTGGAATAAAGAGACCTGTTTCTCTGTATTTTACATGTTTGTCTTCATACTAACTTGGCTTCATTTCCATTGCATGTTAGACGTTGCTACCTTGGAAAAAACAGGTTGGTTGGACAAGAAGATGAATTGTTATGTGCAACAACAGAGGGTTCTGTGGTACAATCTTCTAAAAGGTATAGCAATTGTGGAAATCTCTCTCTTTTTTTTATTGGGTCTACAAAATTAGCTCAATTTATTAAGGTGAGAGCATGGGTAACTTCTCTTCTATCATCTGGGGCATATAATATTAGACTAGAAAACGATGGGTTGGCAACAATGGGCCTTTCTTCCCTACCTATTTCTATTTTTTCCATTTTCTATTATCCCTTTTGTTTTGTAATTGATCTGCTTAGTGGTCTTCCCAAAAATGCCTTGATGCGTCGGTTGGCGGACTAACGGTTTCACATCTATGGTAGTGCTTCTACCTTATTCCATACTTACCCACTTTGTGGATTGCGGGTGCCGGGATGGTGGGTTCAAGATTGCTCCCCTGGATTCCCGGGCTCCACGATATACAGATTAGTCGTGGTGCCCTGCCCTGTCAAAAAAATCAGATGCATACAATTTTATGCTTATTTAGTCCTTCTGATGGACAATATACAATGCATATGCTTGTTTAGTCTTGATGTTCATCTACACATGCTTGCATCAGAAAAATTTGGACTAGTGACATGGCCATGAGCAGTCAGTCATCTCAGACATCAACAGACCGACAAGGCCAAAGGTAAAGATGCATACACTTCGCTCTTACTATGTATACCAAACAAATATACTCAACTATTTATTCATCTATTACATGGTGAATATGTTGATGTTATCTGGAATACAAGGTTTGCAATTCACAAGAAGTGTCAACAAGTACAAGCGAGACGCCAAACATAGCGCATGTTCCGGAGACTAAGTGGTGTGGTTTCAAAATGATGGCTCCATAGTTCATCGAAGCTATGCATGTACTTGTATATTTATGCCAATGAAAGAAGAATACAAAAAAAAAATTGCACACTACCATTCACTCTAGTTTTCCTGTTCAAAAATTGTCACCAGGTCTAGAATTGTAACACCAAAAGTACTATCAATAGAGGGCTTGAACAACCGTCGAAATGGACAAGTCTTCGTCGGGGACATAATGGTCGTCTATAGCACCTACTTGGACAAGGAAAACAAAACTAGATCCATTATTCATGCTGACATGACAGACAAGGAGGCCATGATGACAGTGACATTGAATATTCCTACAAATCTTGTCTAGAAACATACAGAAAAGATATTGTCGAGTAATGGGATATCCATTAAAAATTTTAATATATTGTCGAAAACAATATATGACCATGGTGATTTTGATCGGATTATTTCGCTCATTGAAACAAATGTTGTGGAAAAAAATTCCGTTGTTTGTTCAAAATATCGTTTCATCCCGGATGAGACTATCTGCCAGCTTGCACAAAGCAATGATATTTACCCAATCGAAACCATTGGCACAACTGTCACATTGGCGAGAAAACTTGGCTCGCAACACATTCTCCATATAAAGGATGGAAAGTTGGACAATGACAAGGCAATGGTACCGCTTTCCATATCCAATTTTGTCCTTTACTTTCGCATGTGCATGTATCTCGGGCAAGTTACACAAATATTGCATTGTTCGATGTTGCAGTTGCAATTTTTTGATAGCTATTCAAATTTGTTTTCATCAATGGAGAAGCAGTTGCATAAAGGGAAGATTCCACTTATTCTCTTCAAAAATATAACAAAGAAACAAGATGTTAGAGAAAGGATCTTTCGAACACCCCATGCAACATTTGTAATAGATTTGCGAGTAGATATAGTACAGGATCTGAAGGAACTAGCTAATCTACAACTGTTGTGCGTATACATCCACAAAATCATCCTCAGTTCTCTTATACAAATAGCCTTCACCAAATTTTTGCGGCTTGTTTTATTTTATTTTTTATTTTTTAAGGGGGGGAGGTGTGCAGTTGTGTATTATATTGTTCAATGTATTAATTCCTATGCTCACGTTCCCAGGTTGAAGGTGTTTTAGTTGCAACGAATGCGTACTCGACCCCCTTTGAACCTATATGTGTGAAATGCAACTCTCTTGCTTCCGCCTCCGCTTTGATAAGTGATGATACGATTGATTGTCTGCGATGTGGTGACAAATGTCTATATATATATGGACATTTCCTCAATTCTTCCATCCGAATCGTGGGAAGAAAAATCGTGCATTGTACGGTTAGGAAACCTCTCTTACAAAATGTGCTTCCTAGGTTGACAGAGTTGTCGTATGAAACATATCTACAGAAAAAGGTAAGAAATGTCTACATGATGTGCGACTTTCGTATACACAACAAATTTACCTTAAATGAGGACATTTCAATTTTCCATATCGGTTGAAGAAGGAAAAAAAAATATCAAACTCTGGTAGGAAATGAAAATATCTCACGTGTCTCTATAATATTTCTTCAACATCTAGATGAATGTTCGTCGGACTCGACTACTTGGGATTGCATGCGCATAAAATTGTTCAGTCAAAAAATGGGAAGCATGGCAGAAAACCCCATATATCCCATGGCCCCAATTATTTTCTACTAGTAACATATAGCAGATGTAAGAGAAAATGAACATCGCAACATCTTTTCTTTGTATATCAAATTGTTTGATGCAAAGTTTGATGCATCCTGCTCTATGAAACCTTGTGGGAACTTGCTTGCAACCTATTTGGAGTTTATTTGGCTCTTGGTTGTATGCTTCGTCTGCCAATTTGCATATCGTGGAACTCTGAATATTGTTTGGAGGACATGGAACAATAGAATTGCAATTTTTTAGCCAACTAGCCTGCGAATCCGCCTGATAATTTCTATGGCGATGTGACACAAATGTAGTATGTGGCTTGTTTTAACATTTTTCCTTGATCTATGAACTTGGTAAAATTAAACTCCTGGAATAATTTGAAATCAACGAATATGTATTGTGCAAAGTCCACTTGTGTTATCATATCAACAAGAGGCCCTTAAAATTCAAATTGGTCATTGTTATGCTTGTGGTGATAGAATTTTAAAAGACTTTGTTTTGTTTCCTTCATATTTTTTAAAATAAGTGATTTAACATCCTTTGATAATTTTATGTAACTAAATTGTACAATATCAATATTTAATATTACTAATTTAGTATTTGAAAACAATGTTTTTAAATAATGTTAGATAGGATCACCATCCGTAAACAATCGCAATCTTGAGCCTTCCAGTCCTGTAGTCTGTCTGTCAATTTGTATGTCACGGAACTTTGAGTGTTGTTTGGAGGACACGGGAAAATAGAAGTGAAATGTTGAGGTAGAGAGCCCAAAATTCCTCCTATCAATTTGTATATTGTGGAACTTTGGGTGTTATTTGTAGGGCACAGAACAATAGAGCCTCAATTTTGAGCCTGCCGGCCTCAGCACCTACGATCCAAAAAGTGGCTAAGTATGGAATGAAGGATCCATAAATTCTCTATAAAATCTCATGTCCATACTTATAAAAGTACATATTTAGTATGTTATGTTCGTTTCTCAGAAAATTTCTAGGTGTCGAAGTGGGTGGATGCACGTATTCAGATTTTCACTGACTTTTATATCACCAGCCCGACCGACCGCCTCCCTGTTTCAAATTGTACAAACTTTTTTGTCTAATTAAATTGTACAATAAAAATATTTAATATTAATAATTTAGTATTGAAAATAATGTTTTTAGATAATGTTAGATAGTTGATAGGAATTGCCATCCGTAAACAATGGAAATCTTGAGCCTACCAGCCCTAGAGTCTGTTTGTCAATTTATATATCGCGAAACTCCAAGTGTTGTTTGGAGGACACAGAACAATAGAAGTGCAATTTTGAGCTAGCCAGCCTGCAAGTCCGCTTGTCAATTTGTATATCATCGAATTTTGGGTGTTATTTGTAGGGCACAAAGCAATAGAGGCCCAATTTTGAGCTCGCCAACCCGAGAACCCGTGATCCAAAAAGTGTCTAAGTATGGAATGCATGATCTGTACATGCTCTATAAAATTTCATGTCCATACTTTATAGTACATATTTGATGCAGGAGCATCGTAAGCAGTCAAGCGAGCGTGGAGGCGAAGGACAGCTAGAAAAAGCAACACACATTTTTCACATTTTGAAATGTTTCAAAAGTTTAAGGGAGCGGATATTAATGTAATAGTTAGGAAGATGGTGTACTTGCATTTATATCTTGGAGGTTGTAAACAGATCTTGAGCGATTGCTCTCATCTGTAAAACATTAAGGCATTTAAGCCTAGTTAATGAAAGTAGGTAGGTTTGAATTAATAGATTAGACGGTTTAGAGAATAGGAGGAAAAATGGATATAGACACCCTTGCCTTTGTATCATTAGTAAGTTGTATCATTAGAACATAAGCAGAGAGTTGTAGTAGAGAGTTGTAGAGAAGAACCCATGTACAGGAGCTTTGAATTAATATATGAAGCTTTGAATCAAATTTCATGGTGTTATGATGTTTTCTATTTATACATGGTGAATGGTATGTTTACAGTGGTTTGATTCCCTCTGTTATGCAGTAGTTGTGATGCTATGTTGTGCATGTATGATTTCATGTTGAATGTTTGAAGTATGAGAGAGAAAGAGAATGAGTTTCAATTGTTTCTCTTCCTGAGTGAGAGAATTTCCTGCAAGGAGTGCGTTGACAAGGGTTCTGAGTTTTATCTCAAAAATCTTAGGAGGGATACTGTTGTTCTCATTCCAGCAGAAGAGCAAGTGAACCATAGAATTCCTGCAAGGTGTGCGCAGGCTAGTTGAAAGCTTAGAATTTATCAACCAAAAGGGGAGATTTGAAGGACTGGTGTTGCAGGGAATGCACAGAGTCGAAGAATCAAATACTTAGAAGTATTTGAAAGTTTTCCGCAAGGAGTGCGTGCAGGGGTCCTTTTGAAACTTGAATTGTAAGAGAAATCTCAAAAGGGATAACACCTTTGAACACTTCAAAGGAGGATGGAGATTGAAATACTTCAAAAGGAGACGAGGGTTGAGGTCATCCAGCAGAAGTAAAATTGAGAAGGAAGAACATTGGCTCATTTCGCAGGAGCAACGAGCGGTCGAAATTCTCTGTGGAGAATTCACGAAACCACGAGAACCGTAGGATCCAGAGAAGTTGCAGGGTGATTAGAGGCAGGCAAACTCATCACTCTAGGATCTAGAATCAACATGGAACTTTGATCATGCTTTGCACAAGCCTTCATATCATTTAGGCATTTCATGGATCCTAATGACGAGGAGTTGAGCATAGTGGAACAAAAGTCCCGAAGTCGCGAGTTGTGATAGGAATTGGCATGGAGTTTCGGGATTTCGGCACTTCGGGTGTCGGGAAATGGAGGAGGCAACGCTTTGGGATCGAGAGCCCCAAAATCTGGGAAGATTGATAGGTAGCAGGAGTCCATGTCAGAGGTAAAAGACAACAGAGAAGATAGGTGGCATATTTGTTGCCAGGCGGAGTCAAAATTCATTGACTATTTCGGGGTTTCGTAGGCTAGAGAGTCGGAAGCCTTGCATCAGGATTCGCGAAGACACGAAGTCCAAAACTCCGAATCTGCGAAAAGTCCCATAGGGGAGCTAGTCTTTGTAGAACACTTCGGAGAATCAACATTTCGAGTTTCGGCAGTAGAGGGCTGAGAAACTCGACAACATGGATCACAAAATTGTGAGACCCGAAGTCCTGAATTAGTGAAGGGCACGATGTTATTGTGGTCAAGGATATTTGGGTTGGCGCCTGGTGTTTGTTCATGTAGGCTCAATTCATAAGGACCTGTGGATACACCGTGAGTGTATGAGATATTCCCCAAGGGGAAATCAAAGAGTCAACCAGACTCAAGGGAAGATTTAGAAAGATCCTGCGTGGACCTCGACCTGAGGGTTTGGGGGTCTGCACCAATATTTAGTATGTATTACTCATTTTTCAAAAACTTCCTAGGGACGGAAGTTGGCAGATTCAAGCCTTCAGATTTGCCTTACTTTTATATCATCAGCCCGACCGACCACTTCCCCGTTTCATATTGTGCAAACTTTTTTGTCTCACGGTTTTTCCGAATAGGATAGTTACCGGATGTGCGGGTTCAATATTGATAATTTATGTAATTAAATTGTACAATATCGATAGTTAATATTAATAATTTAGTATTTGAAAATCATGTTTTTTTATAATGTTAGATAGTTTATAGGGATGACCATCCGTAAACAATGGCAATCTTGAGCGCATCAGTCCTGAGTCCATTTGTCACTTTTTCTATTGTGGAAGTCCGATTGATGGTTGGAGGACACGAAACAATAGAAATTTGTATATCACGGTAGTCTGGGTGGTGTTTGTAGGGCACAGAACGATAACGGCCCAATTTTGAGCCCGTCGGCCCAAGAACCCATGATCAAAAAGGTGGCCAAGTATGGAATGAGGGATCCATACATGCTCTATAAAATATCATGTCCATAGTTTACAAAAATACATATTTAGTATATATTACTCATTTCCTCCAAGTGTTGTTTGGAAAAAATAGAACAATATAAGTGCAATGTTGAGCCAGCCAACCCACACGTTCACCTGTCAATTTGTATATCATGAAACTCTGGGTGCTATTTGTAAGATATAGAGCAATGGAGGCCCAATTTTGAGCCTGCAAGACCTAGAACCTGTGATCCAAAAAGTGGCCAAGTATGGAATGCAGGATCCGTGCATGCTCTCTAAAAATATCATGTCCATACTTTATAAGAGTACATACTTAGTATGTATTACTCGTTTTTCGGATAATTTCTAGGTGCGGAAGTTGGCAGATTCATGTCTTTAGATTTCACTTACTTTTATATCACCAGCTCAACCAACCGCTTGCCCGTTTCATATTGTAATAAACGAATATAAATTGGCCCAAGTCCAATTGTTCTATCGTATCAACACGAGGCCCTTAAAATTCAAATAGCCCGCAAGTACACTTGTCAATTTGTATATCGCAGAACTTTGGGTGCTATTTGTAGGGAACATAACAACAAAGGCCCAATTTTGAGCCCGCCATCCTGAGAATCCGCCATCAAAAAAGTGGCTAAGTATGGAATGAGAGATCCTTACATGCTCTATAAAATCTCATCCCCATACTTTATAAAAGTACATATTTAGTATGTATTACTCGTTTCTCGAAAAAATTCTAGGTGTGGAACTTGACAGATACACGTGTTCAGATTTCCACCCACTTTTATATCACTAGCCCGACCAACCTCTTCCCCGTTTCATATTATACAAAATTTTTGAAACGTAAGTTTCTAAATACACGTGTTTTTCTTTTAAATAAGATATTTAGCATCCTTTAATAATTTTATGTAATTAAATTGTAGTAATTTTAATACAAATTATGTATTTCCTAGATTCTCCTGATCTAAAAATTATATGCCACTATTAAATACATAATTTCTTCTAAAAAATTCATGCGGAATTTAAAACACGATCGCCAATTGCAATATCAAGAATAAAGATCAATCACACATAACACAGATGTTTTTACCAGGAAAGCATAAAGCTAAAACCCCCACTATCATATATTATGTATATATCATGGATTGTGAAACAACATCATACAAAACTCTAATCCAAGAGCTCTCAGTACAATATACAATCGCCTCACACTGTCATACAAAAATTAGCAAATGCATGTGCCAATTTACTGCCTCTAGACAACTTGCCTCTACGCAATCCTTGCTAATGGAAATCCATGCAATAAATGAATCACTCTTGCTTGCATCGCTCCAATGGCCCACCACAGCAACAAAGAAACTCATATTTCTTCAAACGGAGGAGGATATAATGACCTTCCTCACTCTAAAATTGATAGTTCTCACAAGCTTCCAGTAGACAAGAAGAGAAAAAAAAATGTGGGACAGGAAAAATAGCCGAAAATTCAGAGTGAGAGCATGGAACTTGAAACTGATATGGATAGCATTTTCTGCTACCTTGATCAGCCCGGAGATGACATACAACATAGTCGTCCAATTGACATATCCGATACCAAAAATTTTGATGAAGAAGAATCCTCCGTGTTCCAGAGCGTTGTTTTTTACAGCCAATCCAAAACATTGATAATTGAGAAAAACGATGTAAAAAATAAGAAAGGAAAATCTCGTTCAAAGGTTGTCCTTGCCAACATGTTGTCGTCCCAAATATGTCAACTTCACAAGGTGAGCGAAGATGTACTTCATGATTCCATTGGAGGCATCGAGGCCAAGAATGTCAGACTAAAGGACCAGATCAAGGAATTGGAAGAGGCTTTGATTCCTATGCCATTTCTTGTCAATCCTTTGGCAACAGACATGCCTTCCACCCCTACAAGCAACTTAAAAGGATCCTCCAGCCTCCTCGCATCCTGTATAGGATATGTGGAGAATAATATCAAGAAAATAATGGAATTGGTTACTGAGGCGTGGAAAACATCACAAACCATCACTTCCCTTGGAACCAAAGTACATAGTTTGCTTGAACATTTGTAGGCAGAGTTAAAATATGAAGAACTTTTCTATTTAAACACAATCCTTCCTTTTGGCACCATTATCAACAATATGACAGAAAAAAAAGACAACAAGATCTTCCATCCAAAAACCGGATCGTTCAATTAAATGCATGCTGGAAAGAAAAAGTGAAGAACCTGCATATCATTGTTTAGTCATGTGAACAAGCCATATCAAAGAAAGATAAATTATTCACAAGTCTGTCAAGAATAAACTTAGCCGGAAAGACCAACAAATTCCAAGACCCTGACTTAATCGCAAACTCCTTGTCCTTAACTAGGCAAGAGTTCGATAATCAAGTACATATGTTTAAGGCGTTGTCTCTAGAAAAGTTTTACAACATCCTTGAATATGATCAAGCTCATGTCCACAATTGGCTAGTCGACTATTCAGTACAGAATGAGGAAATTCATCAAGCTCTGTCTAATCTTTCGATCGACTTACAGGAATTAGAAAATGATCTTTTCAACATAAAAATTCGGAATGAGATCAACGTCGCCCCAATGAGAAGCTACATTGAAGAATGGTTGGAAAGGAAATTGAAGCAGGTTGCCGATGAAAGGCAACAAGCAGTTTCCAGAATTCCAGCAGCCGTCGATGACATCAATGAAATGGTAGCCGCAAACAAATAGCCAAATTACTTATATGTACCATCACTGTAAGTCTACTAATCACATCCTTCTTTGTTTATCAACCCAGTTATTTCACTTTCTTAAATAGAAATGTGTAGGCAAGCACTTATAGCTTTCAATTTCCTTTTTTTGCAAGTCTTCTTTCTACAATCCTGTTTCTTGTACATATTTCTCTAATGGTCCGTGGGAACCCCAATCCTAGTCTACATGACAAACACATTGAAATTTCCATTAATATGTATTAGA
Organism: Picea sitchensis; assembly: GCA_010110895.2. NCBI lineage: Eukaryota > Viridiplantae > Streptophyta > Pinopsida > Pinales > Pinaceae > Picea > Picea sitchensis. Next base: position 23,897 of record SNQJ01S0051255.1, read on the forward strand.
CTTTTATTTTTTTATATATTTCAAAATTTATAGTAGTATGTATCAAACTTTTATTTTTCGACATATTTCAAATAAAATTGTTTTCTTATCTCCTTTTAAATTTATGTCCTCACACATTTTTATCTTTCACCAGTCTATATGCCAAATGCATTTAAATTTCCAAATTTTTCTTCAATTGTGAACAAATTTGTATTTTGTTATATACTTTCAAAAAATAAATGGTGCTCTACATGCCAAGCATCATTTACTGCATGGATAAATTTCAAAAAAATTTCTTCCACTATGAACAAATTGTATTTTGTTATATACTTTCAAAAAATAAATGGTGCTTTACATGCCAAACGTCATTTACTACATGGATACCACCTGTGCTTCATGTTTCTTTCCACATCTTCACTGCAGTTTCCTATCTCTCCATGAGGTCACGCCTTAGCGCTAATGAAATTGTATGCCCCATCTTCCATGATATACATGTTGCACACAACATTTCTGTTATATACATTTTTCTTCCTATCTCTCTGCGGGGTCGCGCCTTACCATTAATAGAATTTTATGCCCCATATTTTTTGATATACAGGTTGCACACAACATTTTCGTGATATACATTTTTCATCGAAGACTTTTGTCATTTACAATTCGACCCCATTTTCCACAATTTACCTTGCTTCGCGGGGTCACGCCTTAGCGCTAACGAAATTTTATGCCCAATGTTTTGTGATATACATGTTGCACACAACATTTCCGTGATATACATTTTGTACCGAACACTTCCGTCATTTACAATTCGACCCCATTTTCCACAAATTACTTTGTAACTGGACTACACTGCCACACAACCTTGTTTTAATTATAAAGAATGACAAAAAGTGAAAACATGCATCCACAATGAATACCAGAATCGAGAGTGAGGTTTATTTTGATTACAATTAATGAAAAAAACTGAGAAGATGCATCCACAATGAACAAAAGAATCCATAATCAATTTTATCATAGTCAATTTACAATGAGACAATGGATCATATTTTTTAATTTTATGGTGGAAGCCTATTGACATCTATATACAAATATTTGAAACAGATTTATTATTGTTTGTATAATTTTATATGTTTTGAGATTATGTTCATCTATCCATGAGTAATATGTTCTCAAGTAGCCTCCAGGGTGTAGAACAATCAGTGATGAAGTGTATTGTTAAGGCACTTAGTTATGTGAAGTCATGGGTCAAAAATCCTCAACTAACCTTATGTCTAAGGTGAGGAACAACCTTAGCACGCCTCTAGTTATAGTGGTATAACACTATCACCTATCAAGCTAGTACGTGCCTCAAAAAAACATGTTCTCAAGTCGAAATTCCGTCACTTTTTGAATTTATATATGAAAGAACGATATCAAGTATAACAGAGGTTCAATTTATTTGTTGAATTAGTTTATTAAAGAATATAAATGCATAGATACTCATGAGGTTAATATAGTATAAAGAGAGTTAAATATTTGTTAGAAAGAGAAAAATAAATAATATAAGTTAAGCACAAAACAATTAAGTTCACAAGACATTATGATTTATTCTAAACCCTAAATTGTAAACTTTAAGAGGTTTATTAGCTTTAGCCAAATCAACCAAGCTATGCAAAAACCAACTAATCAAAAAATTTTACATTGGAGGTCTCAAATCTTTGTATAGACTTCATGGACATCAAATAAGATGGTTACCAAAATCATGATCTCTCAAACCATCATTAATAAACACATTTAATAACTATTATCTTTCACTCTATCAAAATTAACCCTAACAATATCTTCTTAAAAAAGAGTATATCAAAGCTTTGATGAAAATGAAAATAAAATCATGATAAAAGTTTTCCAACTAACTCAACTCATTGCGTCTTAATATGAGATTTCATTTTTTTAGCCTTTGTTGGAAGAAGTGGTGATTAATAATTAAAACAGATATAAAAGTGAGGAACAATGAAGTAGTTATTTACTTTACTGGTCCATCAGAGCATCATGGGGAGAGGAACACACATTATCTCCACTTGATCATAATTTGGACCCCTATCCCTCTCCAAGAGCCGAGGTAGCTCAAGTAAATTTGTACCCCTATCCCTCTCAAAGAGCCGAGGTAGCTCAGGTAAGGTCAAGTTATTCTTATATTTGGTCAGGATTGGTACTGGAATTTAAAAATGGACAACTCATTAAATTTGATGGTTTTGACAACTTTATTACTCATTTACTTATTTTAACAGTTTCAATTAAGAATGTTAAGAGTCATAAAAAACAAATTCAGCAAATTGTGGCAGGATAAACAGTTTATCCTTCAAAGTCCATCCCATTCTTGACTAAATGATAATAATAAGAATAATACTATAAAATTATCCTCAAGTAATAATAATGTAAGAAGAAACAATATTCAAAAGAAAGCATTAAACACTCTGCTAAACAACATTGAATGCTGCTTAAGAGTGGATATACACCGTCCAATTTAAATTTCTTTGAAACATACCCACCTTAGTAGCATGGATATTGGTCACCATCTTCAAGCATCAATTGGTTTTCATCCACTTCTTTACAATTTCCACGACATAATAATATGATTAATATTTTTACTTTTTTTTTCAACATGAAATGTCACGGGAAACTCACCAATACTTCCCCACTTAGTAGACTATGTGGATGATAAACCAAAGCCCCAGAGACACTAGGCTTGAACTCATGACCTCTTTTAGGGAAACACACCAACTATGATTATTATCCTTACTTACAATGAGAAGATTCACACTTCTTTACAATTAACAAATGAGAGAGACATTATAACACAACACTATTAAATTACTTGATTACTGAATTCATTATACAATACATTTGTGGCTCATTATATAGAGCTCACTGATAGTTATCAGATCTAGCTTATTCCAATTATAGGATGAGAGGTTGAGCAAATATCTCAACCATAAACATGAATCTAGGATCTCATAAATCCAACTCCCTAACAAACTCCTAATAATAAGATCACACAACTCACGTAGAGATTGACTCTACTTCTTAATACATCATATTAGATAAGTAGGGATTATATATTCCAACACTCTCCCTTAATGACTGCTGATCTAAATATCTTTTTGGTCATATCTTCATCACTGTCATGGCTTCAATCTTTCACTTGAGCTTGCCTTACTATGGGCTTCATCCTTGAACTTTCTTTGCTTCCTCTTGCACCTTGTACCTGCATATAATTATTGATGTTCATATAAAACACAATCCATCTACCGGAATACATGGGTCATCTTCCCCTGTAACTACTAGTTCTCTAGGAATTGTTTTTAGCTACATAGCTCATCAATGTTAAACTCTCCCTTAAACATAACTTGGTCCCTCACACTTTGAGACTCACAACTTGGTCTCACACTTTAAGATTCTTCCATCTCACATCCCCACCTTGAATCGAAGATCCAAAGTCTATGATTCAACATCAAGCTAGCATACGAGTACACCTGTCACCCTCGTACCTACCCTAGTGGTTAATTCCACAACTTGATACAACAATCACATCCTGTGATCACACGCGCTTCTGCGCTACAACACATATGCTTGTTTATGCCTTACTAACAGGGCTTACAACTAACCTGGGGAATTTAGTTTGTCTATGGCTAAGCATTACAATTTGGACCATGACCTGGGGTGTCGGGTACAACCGATCATGCACCCCTTACAACATTCAATCAGGTACAAAAAACATTCAAAATGCTTTATAACAATATCAAGATTACTCTCACCAATCAAATGCCCACTATTACAAGCCCCTTACATATGTCCATTTACATCTCATCATCATTCTTGACCAAGACACACAACCACTTCACACAACTTGAATAAAATAAATACTCACAACTTCAAACAAAAAATATCACTCACAACTCAATCTCNGAGAGGTTGAGCAAATATCTCAACCATAAACATGAATCTAGGATCTCATAAATCCAACTCCCTAACAAACTCCTAATAATAAGATCACACAACTCACGTAGAGATTGACTCTACTTCTTAATACATCATATTAGATAAGTAGGGATTATATATTCCAACACTCTCCCTTAATGACTGCTGATCTAAATATCTTTTTGGTCATATCTTCATCACTGTCATGGCTTCAATCTTTCACTTGAGCTTGCCTTACTATGGGCTTCATCCTTGAACTTTCTTTGCTTCCTCTTGCACCTTGTACCTGCATATAATTATTGATGTTCATATAAAACACAATCCATCTACCGGAATACATGGGTCATCTTCCCCTGTAACTACTAGTTCTCTAGGAATTGTTTTTAGCTACATAGCTCATCAATGTTAAACTCTCCCTTAAACATAACTTGGTCCCTCACACTTTGAGACTCACAACTTGGTCTCACACTTTAAGATTCTTCCATCTCACATCCCCACCTTGAATCGAAGATCCAAAGTCTATGATTCAACATCAAGCTAGCATACGAGTACACCTGTCACCCTCGTACCTACCCTAGTGGTTAATTCCACAACTTGATACAACAATCACATCCTGTGATCACACGCGCTTCTGCGCTACAACACATATGCTTGTTTATGCCTTACTAACAGGGCTTACAACTAACCTGGGGAATTTAGTTTGTCTATGGCTAAGCATTACAATTTGGACCATGACCTGGGGTGTCGGGTACAACCGATCATGCACCCCTTACAACATTCAATCAGGTACAAAAAACATTCAAAATGCTTTATAACAATATCAAGATTACTCTCACCAATCAAATGCCCACTATTACAAGCCCCTTACATATGTCCATTTACATCTCATCATCATTCTTGACCAAGACACACAACCACTTCACACAACTTGAATAAAATAAATACTCACAACTTCAAACAAAAAATATCACTCACAACTCAATCTCGCTTTTGTGACTTGATTTGGAAGATGTGTGAGTCCGACGAAATGAACACGTACACCTCACTTCATTTCACTATAACACCTCCATGTAGTCTATAGAAGAACTTCTTGAACATTCTCTTCGGCAACATTGTACCAACATTTACTATTTCCAAGACAGAATAATATGAAATGTTTGAACTGTTGTCGACTGCAATTTTGATTTCCTTTTCGGATTTTCCTTCCATGTTCATTTCTACTTTTTACAATGGGTTTCTATTGAGTTCGCTCCTCTCCATGGATTTTCTTAAAGAGATGATAGCGACAGCTGATTATCATTCTAAGGCCATTGGGCCTGCCTGCTTCCCGAGTACGATAAAACTATCACATGCACTGTAGCCTCATACATGTGATATGAAGGTCCACTCAGAATAAATTAATGCAATGCAATTCAGTGAATGTTGGGAAAGTGAAAAGCCTGGTGCTTAAATTTTTGCTATTGTCTCACTCAAGCAAACAGTAGCTGAGTTAGCAGGCAACCCATGTGCCCATCATGGATAATTAGGTTGGAGGCATCGAATTAGGATATCGCTCATATCTTATGAATTCATGTATTCCGTTAATTCATAACTTTACAGGTAAAACACCTTAAAATAATATCTCATATGACCATCGCCATGCTGAAGTCATTAAGCTAAAAATATTTTAGCATATTTTTAGCATTTTATCTTTTGATTTTTTTTTTTTGGGCGATTTTTTTTTTGTTTGATTTTGTCAGAAATTAGAATGGTTGGATTTGTAAATTTGTATAATGTTAATGTTTCATTGTTTTTTCAGCAGGCTAAATTTATTTATGCATTTAGAAATGTAATTTAAACAATAAAAAATAACAATTTTGTCCAAATTCACATCTCCAAATTCTTGCCAAAAAACATAAAAAATAGAACTGTGAAATATTACTATATTCATGTCCTGGTGCTATATTGTCTATTAAAGTTAAACCTAATATTTGGCATTTGGCCTTCTTGTCCAAACAATTCATTTATGTTGATAGTGCACTAATCTTTCCTATAGTACTTTACGGTTCTGTGGGCTCGAACGACTAAATTATTTTGGATGATTTGTTATTGTTATTGTTATAGGTGGAGACGGTTTTGAGATTATCTGCCATAATGAACCCAAGCAGAACCCTATTCAAACATTTCAGTAAACTGACCTCTCCCAACTTTTCGGGGACAGTATCTGTTTATCTGAAATGCAAATGCATCAAAAGAAACAAGGCGTGCGTTCTTACAGTTTGGGGTGGGAAAAACTTTCCTCATATGTAAGTGAAGAATTTTAATTAATTAAGATTAATCTAATTTTTGAATTAGATTTATTATGTATTCATTAATTTTTTTTTCATTTACTTTTTGATCCATGATAGTATTATATATATATAATATATTTATATAAAGATTACATTGAAATATTTTATTTATAGTCAATATTGAAATATTATTTTTGTTATTAATATTTAAGAACTTAAGGTATTATACATCTCATCATAGAGGGATGTAGAAAACACTTATAGAAGAAATATGAAAATTCCATATTGAACACAAAAGGAATTACACATCTTCTTTATAATAAACTATAAAAAAAATCCTCTCTAACACAATCATAGCTCACACAACTTTCAACCCAAAATCTTATAAAATTTTAACCTTATTTTATTTAATACATTTCCATATTTATAAAGTTGGGCATTTATATTTAGCTTGCTGTATATTTGGAAACATTTATAATTAATTACTGTCACGCCCCCAAGAGTTGTGCCCAAGTTCAACCTTGGCTTCTCGTGGACGTGTGGCACCGCGGTGGTTCTCCCTTGGTAGCTTGGCTCAACCAATGATACTTCACCCGAACTACCCCTCTTCATCTAGAGCATACCCATAATATGTTCTAGGCCACATATGAGTCACATCCTTACACTATGCAACACGATTGTATACTTAGACGTTTATCAACATAGTTTAACACTTAGTCAATTTACCATACACCAAAAAACATGTGAAACACAAGAGACAAATATATTGTGGGGGACACCAATGGTGCCTAACACTCGACTTCATTTATTTATTGTGCAATAGAAAGAAAGATTTATAAAGAGGGTGCTACTATCCCAATTACAAAGATGGGTAGAGTCTCACAACTCTGCCCTGCATATCAAAACTGTCCATAGCTACAATTTCATCACACAAAGACTTCCCTTTTGTTGTTCCTCTTTTCCTAAGCCTAAGGTGCGCCCCTCCTAGTGTGCCCAACCTCAGAGCTCCATATATTTCCCGCACTTGGTTTTTCTTATCTTCGTTTATTTGTGTGCCCTTGCTCTTATATGGACTCCAAGAGACACTTGTGCAAAATGTCATGTCTCTTCAGAGCATCGTGCCCCTTTTCAAATCGTGACACTGAATCGACCATTGCGCCCATCTGTGGACTCAGTGCACCCATCTAAGCCTATGGGTCCATCAAATGTTCATTTCTTAGACCTGTGCACCCCATCCTCAAACACACGCCCTTGCCTTGTGCTCTTCCTTGTGTCGATTGTTTCAATTCTCCGTGGGTGTGTCAATGGGGTCATCCAACCTCTCTGATGCACCCATGCTGCCAAGGGCAGACAGATCCACAACTTGGAGATGCTTCGAGGTTGCCTCTCCTTTTCCAAAACACAACCCGAGTCTTTTTCATCTATTGTAATGAAAGAGGTGTCCCCTTGGGAGAACATATCACCATTGTGCCCCAAGGTGCTCCTACTCACACCCAAACATCTTTGTTTTCCCAACCGATTGTTTCCTCCTTGTGCTCTTCATTCGTCTGTCACCAAATCTTCTCAATGAACATGCTTGCTCAATGGGTTCCCATAAAGACTTACAATTACCATAACTCTCCTAATTTTCAACCCAAAATATTATATATTTTAACCTTATTTTATTTAATTCCTTTTCCATATTTATTAAAGTGAACATTTATGTTGATTTTTCTTTTTATATTTCAAGATATGGAGTAATGCATGAAAGAGTGTAATTAGTGAAAGAAATTTACCATGCAACAAAGGTAATCAACTAAAGAATTCAATAAGAGGGGCAATTTATCATGCACTAGGGTGTTACAATTATCATCATAATGATCATGCACTAGATCATTATTCCAATATTAGACTCTAAAAGAACTATTAGATTTTTTTATACTTAGCACTCTACATCTAGATGTTCTTATCACCTTGGGGAAAGATCATGCACTGGATCCAGATCTATATGTTCTTATCACTCAGACAGGGTAGGCAATGTTTCTAGTACAACTTGTTTTCATTGAATTATTTTTAGGTGGATAATCTCATTGTTGGGGGGATCTTAATCTGACCTTGAATAGGGATGAAATTTGAGGTACCAATGCCTAGGAAGATAGATTAGCTCATTATTTTGTTGAAAAAGTTGAATTCACAGGTTGGGTAGACATAGATCCTATATAGCTTCGACCAATATGGAGTAATAATAGATCTGGTCTAGGAGGGATAGCTAAAAGGATAGATTGGTTTCTTTCACACAATCCCATTTTGCAAAGGGTGGGAACATATCGAACTTGGGTAGGAAAGGTCAAATGTTTGGATCACTTTCCTATTGTACTCGAACTAGGTAAGGATGGAGAAAAACCTGGACACTATAAGGAGAACACCTTGTAGTGGAGGTTTTTAGTATTACAAGATTTGAAAAAACTTTCAAAAAACCTTTCACTACAACCTCCACTATTTGAGGCAGAGGTTTTAAAGGATTTTTCATATAACCAAAAAAAAATGGGCAAGCAAAGGTTGTAGCGAAGATTTTTTTTTCAGTGCTTTCACTGTCAAAACACATCAGTGTGCTCTTAACTAACCTTGTCTAGTGTGTTAATATAAGACAAAAGAACCGATGCACTTATAATTATTATGCACTAGTGCATTCATATAAGACAAAAGAATTGGTGCGCTTATAATTATTATGCACTGGTTTCACCTTTTTTGTTGTATGCAGAGCACTGATGCTCTTATAATTTCTATGCATTGGCTCTGCATTGTTTTTGTATGAATGTTGGGTATGTGTTATAGTCTTTTCATATGTGTCGGGGGGGTTGTGCGTTGGATTTGAAAATCCTCCTCCCCTAGCTATTTTGGGTGCTTTTCACTATTTTTAGCGGGTTTCTAATTTAATCTCGGATTAGGGGATTAGGGTTTGGGTAGCTACGTAATAGATAAAATATTGTAGATAATGTATTGTGAATGGTGAAATTAATACAATGAAGAGTTGAAAAGTGTGACACCAAGGAAGTCGAGTTTTCTCATGGTTAACGATTTCCAACATAAATCTCTGTGTACTATGTGTATGAGCCATTGATTGATTCCATTTTGTTTAAGAATTTGTATATATTGTTCTACTTCACAGTTTTAAAACTTACATGTGGTATTAGAGCTCGTTTTTGTCTTCATGGGGAATCCTTTGTTTTCCCAACCGATCGTTTCCTCCTTGTTCTCTTTGTTCGTCTATCACCGAATTTTCCCAAGGGACAGACTTTCTTGGTGGGTGCCCAGGAGGCCTTACAATCAACATAACTCTCCAAATTTTCAACCCAAAATCTTGTTTTTTTAACCTTATTTTATTTAATACCTTTTCCATATTTATTAAAGTGAACATTTATGTTGATTTTTCTTTTTATATTTCAAGATATGGAGTAATGCATGCAACAAAGTAATTATTCAAAGAAATTTACAATGCAACAAAGGTAATCAACTAAAGAATTCAGTAAGAGGGGTAATTTATCATGCACTACGGTGTTACAATTATCATCATAATGATCATGCACTAGATCATTATTCCAATCTTAGACTCTAAAAGCACTATTAGATCTCATTATAATTAACACTCTAGATCTAGATGTTCTTATCAACTTGGGGAAAGATCATGCACTGGATCTAGATATAGATGTTCTTATCTCTCAGACAAGGTCGACAATGTTTGTAGTACAACTTGTTTTCATTGAATTATTTTTAGGTGGATAATCTCATTATTGGGGGGATCGTAATCTAACTTTGAATAGGGATGTCATTTGAGGTACCAATGCATGGGAAGATAGATTAGCTCATTATTTTGTTGAAAAATTTGAATTGGTAGGTTGGGTAGACATAGAGCCTATCTAGCTTCGACCAACATGGAGTAATAATAGATTTGGTCTAGGAGGGATAGATAAAAGGATAGATTGGTTTCTTTCACATAATCCCCTTCTATAGAGGGTGGAAAGATACCGACCTTGGGTAGGAAAGGTCAAATGTTCAGATCACTTTCCTATTGTACTCAAACTAAGTAAGGATGGAAAACAACCTGGACACTTAGAAGGAGAACACCTTGTAGCAGAGGTTTTTAGTGTTATAAGATTTGGCAAAATTTTCAAAAAAACTTTCGCTACAACCTCTGCTATTTGAAGCGAAGGCTTTAATGGATGTTCCATATAACCAAAACAAATTGGGCAAGCAGAGGTTGTAGCGAAGGTATTTTTTGTTCGTTGTTTTAACTGTCAAAACACATAAGTGTTCTCTTAACCAACCTGCCCCAGTGTGTTCATATAAGACAAAAGAACCGATGCACTTATAATTATCATGCATTGGTGCCCCCTTAAAAACAATTCCCCGGTGCGTTCATATAAGAGAAAATATTTGGTGTGCTTATAATTATTACACACTAGTTTCACCTTTTTTGTTGTATGCAAAGCACCAATGGTCTTATAATTTCTATGCACTGACTCCGCATTGTTTGTGTATGAATGTTGGTTATGTGTTATATTATTTGCATGTGTG
>SNQJ01S0051255.1:34680-56564 GCA_010110895.2 Picea sitchensis
GGGGAGGGGCAGGGGGGGTGCGTCGAATTTGAAAATCCTCCTCGCTCGATTATTTTGGTTGGCTTTCACTATTTTTAACGGGTTTCTAATTTAATCCTAGATTAGGGGATTAGGTTTTTGGTAACTACAGAATACCTAAAATATTGTATATAATGTATTGTGAATGGTTAAATTAATACATTATATACAATGATGTATTAATTTCACCATCCGTAAACAATGGAAATCTTGAGCCCATCAATCCTTGAGTCCATTTTTCACTTTGTCTATCGCGAAAGTCCGACTGCTAGTTGGAGGACACGGAACAATAGAAATTTGTATATCCCAGAAGTCTGGGTGCTATTTGTAGGGAACAAAACGATAGCGGTCCAATTTTGAGCCCGCCAGCCGGAGAACCCACGATCCAAAAAGTGGCCAAGTATGGAAGGAGGGATCCGTACATGCTCTATAAAATCTCATGTCCAATATAGGCGAGTTACTGAATAGGCGGGTTCACTATTGATAATTTATGTAATGAAATTGTACAATATAGATATTTAATATTAATAATTTAGTATTTGAAAATCATGTTTTTTTATAATGTTAGATAGTTTATAGGGATGACCATCCGTAAACAATGAAAATCTTGAGCCCGCCAGTCCTCGAGTCCATTTTTCACTTTGTCTATTGTGAAAGTCTGACTGCTGGTTGGAGGACACATAACAATAGAAATTTGTATATCCTAGAATTCTGGGTGCTGTTTGTAGGGAATGAAATGACAGCGGCCCAATTTTTAGCCCGCCAGCTCGAGAACCCGTGATCCAAAAAGTGGCCAAGTATGGAAGGAGGGATCCGTACATGCTCTATAAAATCTCATGTCCAATATAGGTGAGTTACCAGATAGACAGGTTCAATATTGATAATTTATGTAATTAAATTGTACAATATTGATATTTAATATTAATAATTTAGTATTTGAAAATCATGTTTTTTGATAATGTTAGATTGTTTATAAGGATGACCATCCATAAACAATGGCAATCTTGAGCCCGCCAGTTCTCAAGTCCATTTTTCTCTTTGTCTATCGCGAAAGTCCAACTGTTGGTTGGAGGACATGGAACAACATAAATTTGTATATCCCAGAAGTTTGGGTGCTATTTGTAGGGAACGAAACGATAGCGGCTCAATTTTGAGCCAGCCAGCCCGAGAACCCATGATCCAAAAAGTGGCCAAGTATGGAAGGAGAGATCTGTACATGCTCTATAAAATCTCATGTTCAATATAAGCGAGTTACTGGATAGGCGGGTTCAATATTGATAATTTATGTAATTAAATTGTACAATATCGATATTTAATTTTAATAATTTAGTATTTGAAAATCATGTTTTTTGATCATGTTAGATAGTTTATAGGGATGACCATCCGTAAACAATGGAAATGTTGAGCCCGCTAGTCCTTGAGTCCATTTTTCACTTTGTTTATCGTGAAAGTCTGACTGCTGGTTGGAGGACACGGAACAATATAAATTTGTATATCCCAGAAGTCTGGGTGCTGTTTGTAGGGGACGAAACGATATCGGCCCAATTTTGAACTCGCCAGCCCGAAAACCCACGATCCAAAAAGTGGCCAAGTATGGAAGGAGGGATCCGTACATGCTCTATAAAATCTCATGTCCAATATAGGCGAGTTACCGGATAGGTGGGTTCAATATTGATAATTTATGTAATTAAATTGTACAATATCGATATTTAATATTAATAATTTAGTATTTGAAAAACATGTTTTTTGATAATGTTATATAGTTTATATGGATGACCATCCATAAACAATGGAAATCTTGAGCCCGCCAGTCCTCCAATCCATTTTTCACTTTGTCTATCACGAAAGTCCGACTGCTCGTTGGAGGACATGGAACAATAGAAATTTGTATATCTCAAAAGTCTGGGTGTTGTTTGTAGGGAACAAAACGATAGCGGCCCAATTTTGAGCCTGCAGCCCGAGAACCCACGATCCAAAAAGTGGCCACGTATGGAAGAAGGGATTCGTACATGCTCTATAAAATCTCATGTCCATAGTTTACAACAATACATATTTAGTATGTATTACTTGTTTCCTCCGAGTGTTGTTTGGAAAATAAGGAACAATAGAAGTGTAATGTTGAGCCAACCAACACACAAGTTCGCCTGTCAATTTAAATATCGTGAAACTCTGAGTTCTATTTGTAGGATACAGAGCAATGGAGGCCCAATTTTGAGCCCGCCAGAACGAGAACCCGCCATCCAAAAAGTGGCCAAGTATGGAATGCGAGATCCATGCATGCTCTCTAAAAATCTCATGCCCGTTCTTTATAAGAGTACATAGTATGTATTACTCATTTTCTGGATAATTTCTAGGTGCGGAAGTTGGCGGATTCACGTCTTCAGATTTCACTTACTTTTATATCACCAACTTGACCGACCCCTTCCCTGTTTCATATTGTAATAAACAAATATAAAATGGCCCAAGTCCAATTGTTCTATTGTATAAGCATGACGCCCTTAAAATTCAAATAGCCTGCAAGTCCGCTTGTCAATTTGTATATCGCGGAACTCTGGGTGCTATTTGTAGGGCACAGAACAATAGAGGCCCAATTTTGAGCTGGCCAGCCCGAGAACCCGCGATCCAAAAAGTGGCTAAGTATGGAATGAGGGATCCATACATGCTCTATAAAATCTCATGGCCATACTTTATAAAAGTACATGTTTAGTATGTATTAGTCATTTCTCGAAAAATTTCTAGATGCGGAACTTGACCGATACGTGTGTTCAGATTTCCACCCACTTTTGTATCACTAACCTGACTGACCTCTTCCCCGTTTCATATTATACAAAATTTTTGAAACGCAAGTTTCCGAATACGCGGGTTTTTCTTTTAAATAAGATATTTAACATCCTTTAATAATTTTATGTAATTAAATTGTAGTAATTTTAATACAAATTATGTATTTCCTAGATTCTCCCGATCTAATAATTATATGCTATTGTTAAATAAAGAATCGCTTCTACAAAATTCTTACAGAATTTAAAACATGATCGCCAATTGCAATATCAAGAAAAAAGATCAATCACAAATAACACATATGTTTTTACCGGGAAAGCATAAAGCTAAAAACCCACTATCATATATTATGTATATATCATGGATCATGAAACAATCTCATACAAAACTCTAATCCAAGAGCTCTCAGTACAATATATAATCGTATCACACTGTCATACAAAAATTGGCAAATGCATGTGCCAATTTACTGCCTCTGGACAACTTGCCTCTGCGCAATCCTTGCTAATGGAAATCCCTACAATGAATGAATCCCTCTTGCCTAGGCTACACATTCCTCATGGGCACATCCAATGTGTGTGTGGTTGCATGAGTGCACCCACTAAAGTCACAATTTATAGTCAAATTGTCCCTTTCACCTTCATCTCAACTGGGTCTCCACTGGATCTGACATGCATGTAGTTAACAGTGGTAAATCTTTAGTTTCATGTGAGACCACTTATTGTGAATTAATTAATAATTAATTCACTGATATCTCACTAGTGTAAGTTCAGTTACAACTAATACAACTAAGCTTAACTCACTTAACTGAGTTAAACTACTTTACAACTCATATAACTACACATATAACTCTGTTACTACTTCAAATCACTCAGTTACAACTAATTTGACTTGCATGTCCCACAAATCAACCTTTGAACTCAAATTTCCTATAGCTAACTGATTTTCCACTTCGCTTAACTATTTCCAAGTGCTCATTGAGAATAGATTAATATTTATTGTCCAACTATTATTAAGGGATAATAATAGTCGACATACATCTATAAATAGAATTCACTCACCATCTATAAATAGACATCATCTATAAATAGAATTTGTTCATCATCTAAAAATAGACTTCCACCTAAAAATAGCTTGAGGCTCCATCCTAGTGTAGGTGCATAATTTTCACTAGGATCTTCTTGTTGAATCTCAACAGTCCCTCTCAACAAGAAAGGGATTATCCTTCACCCTAAACCTGTCTCTATGGTATTCAAATTTTCTCTATATGCGTTGTGAAGTAGGGGCTCCTACATTCTGTGCAACATCTAGTCTCAATCTATCATCTTCCGTGGTGCGCTTTCTGCCATTTCTGATGGATGGCTCTGCATGAGTGGCTTCCTCCACTCCATGGACCTCGTAATGTGGCTGATCCACATCTTGAGACTCATCTTTGGGAACCAACAATTCCTCCTCTGCATGCAAGTCTAGCTCCCTCTCAAGAGACAACTGCATGGCTTTCCCCTCTTTGAATTTTATATCTCGTCGCATAACAATCATCTTACTGTTAGGAAAATACACACAATAATTATGGGGTGTTTCTGTGTACCCCACAAATATCCCAACTTCAGCAGTCGGCTCCAACTTCTTCCTGGCATTCTTGGTCACATGCACATAAACAAATAGGCCAAAAATCTTAAAGTGAAAAACATCTGGTTTCTTACCAGTGAAAGCTTCTTCAGGTGTACTCATGCCAATTAGTCTACGAGGACAATTGTTTTTCACATAAACCATATTGTTGCATGCTTCTGCCCACAAATTCATTGGTAGGCCCTGATCATTTAACATCGCTTGTTCTGCACCCACGATTGTTCTTTTATTCCTCTCCGTGACCCTATTTTGTTGTGGGTTATGAGTCGCTATGAGTTCTCTTCGAATTCCTTCTTTGCTGTAGAAGTATTTGAATTTGTTGGATATGTATTCTCCACCATTATCGCTCCTTAGATCCTTCACTTGCTTCCCTGACTCTTTCTCCACCAATTCTTTAAACTCACATAACTTTGAGAATGTTTGATCCTTGTTCTGCATGAAGAATATCCAACATTTACGATAAAAGTCATCAACAAAAATAACATAATAATTATGTTTTGTTGTTGAAGCAATTGAGAATGGTCCACACATGTCTGTGTGAACTCTCTCCAGGATCACCAAAGCACGATTCTCCTTTTCATGAAAGGTGGACTTTACATACTTCCCCATGGTGCAAACCTTGCACTGATCTAACTGAGCAAGTATTCCCATTGGAATTCCAGTAGATATTTTCTGCATGATTTTCAAGGCTCTGTGATGAATATGGCCCAATCACCTATTCCATAATTCACCCTTATCCCGGCTCGCCACTTTTTCTGCCTTTCCCATCATGGCATCGCAACCATATACCTCCATCTTGTAGAGATTCTTAACTCAAATCCCTATCCTCTTGACTTAACTCGTTGTTTTATGTCACATAAAAGATTTTCCATCGCTAAAAACAATGTCATAGCCTCCGTCCTCCAACATTGTGACTGAGACCAAGTTTTTCTTCATACCTGGAACATGCATAACATATTTCAATTGAAAAGGTTTACCTAACTCCCTCTGAAAGGTAATGGTACCAATTCCAGTCGCATTGTATCATCCATTGTTGCCCATCTCTATATGCAATTTGAGATCTTTCTCCTCCAAGTCACTGAAAATCTCCTTATCTCCCATCATGTGGAAGGAAGCGCCACTATCCAAATACCACACCGATCCCAATGCACTTGATTCCATTCATGTGATAAAGGAGAATTCAAGTTCAAATTGCGAGGCAAGGGCCTCACCAGCTGCAGCTCCAACAACCTTCTTGTTCTTCTTCTTCTGCGAACAATTACTAATGATATGCCCATGTTCGTGACAGTAAAACAACTTCACTTTGGACAAATCCAACTTCTTTCCATTAGACTCGGATTTTGAATGGAATTTCTTTCCGTTCTCGTTCCTTGCCTTGGCATCCAAAGCACAATCCTCTTCATCATCATGTTTTGATGAAGATCCATCTATGGTGTTCTTCCTGAACTCCTCTCGCGCTAGATCCGACAATAGTCGTTCCCAATCTGACAATTTTTCCCTTCCATTGATAGATTATTAATAACTGTGCCAATTCTTGGGAATTCCTAGGAGAGATAAGCTCACCAAATCATCATCAAAGACTGTTATTCCCACACTCCCCAGATCATCCCAACATTGGGCAAACTTCGTGAGATATTTTGGAATGGATTCGCCCTTCTCCATCTTGATCTTCCTAAGTTTATCTTTGAGCACCAATTTCATATGGTCGTTGTTGTTTTGGAATAGATCCATCAAAGCCTTCCACATTGCATATGGTGTGGATTTCCCATGGAGTTTTGAGACAATGTGGTCTCATACTCCCTCCAACAGGATCCTCCTCGCCTTTGCCACTTTCTTTTGCCATGCATCAAGATTTGCAGCGTCTACAACATCTAGCTTAGGAAAATCCTTGTCAATGAATTCCTTCAAGCCATTGTCTTCGAGTACTGCCTCCATCCTATCCTTCCAAGAAATGTAGTTCAAGATGCCCTCAAGTTGATGCAAGAGCATCGCCAGCACCATCAAGCGAGCCAGTGTGGAGCAGAAGGACAGCTGGACAAGCTAGCACAAATTTTCAAAATGCTTTGGAATTGTTGCGTGATCTTAAATGACCCATTTAAGAGATGGTGCCTTTGTATATTGTAATGGACCTTGAGCGGAGAGCTCTCATCCTTTAGGTAGATAGACAACATTTAAAATAGTTAATGCAATTAGATAGGAATTTAATTCTAGATTTGATAGCCTAGAGTCCAAGAGGGAAAACGGATATAGACACCCTCCTTTGTACATTGTAACATTAGCATTATTTAGGAGTAGAAGAGCATGCAGAGAACTGTATGAAGAACACCCATGTACAGGCATTTGAATTAATAGAAGAAATCTTTGATTCAAATTCATGGTTTGTGTTGTTTCTCTGTGTATTGATGTTATGCTCGTGAATGTTTGCTTCCTGTTATACATTTGCTTTTATATGTTGTGTATGTGATTTCATGGTTGAATTGAAGTCTGAAGGGAACAAGGAATTAGTTTCAATTGTTTCTCTAAATTGAGCCAGAGGATTCCTGCAAGGAGTGCAGTCGAATTTGTCTGCAAGGAGTGCGTTGACAGAAGGGTTCAATTAGAGATAACTTTTGTTTCCATTCATCTCAGAAGTGCAGTTAGGCACAGTGTCGTGCAAAGAGTGCACAGGCCAGGTAAAAGTCTCAGGGTTACGAACCTAAGTAAAGTACTAAAGACTGCTACTGCAAGGAGTGCATAGAGTCGAGAAAATTCAACTCTCAGTCGAGGTTGAAGGATTGCCGCAAGGAGTGCGTGCAAAGAGTTCTCTCTTTCGAAGAGATCGAGTAACTGTGCAAAGCTTAGGAAGGATAGGCCTCTGAGTTTCTGAAGAACAACTTAGACAAGTGCGACTTGAATTTGCAAGGGCGTCGCAGGTTGGCAAGTAGACGAGCAAGTCTTGTGAGGAGACATTTAGTCATCCCGTGGATTTACGAAGGGAAGAACGAACGACCGAAATCCTTTGAGGAGATTTCACAAAGTTTCGTGGGCTGTTGGATCTCACGGAGGTGCAAGGAGGTTATAGTATAAGTGTGGAAGAGGTTCGAAGCTCAGGAGGGGTATAGTCGTTGATCCGTGCCATAGGAGTCGTCAGATCTACACGTGATATCGTGTATCGGGGATTCGCGATTTGAAGCTCCAAAAGATTGCAACAAGAATTGCGATATCACGAGTCGCAATATCCCGACAAGTTACAGGATAGTGTGGGACACAACAGGGTTAGTGGAAGACAGGTGGCATACTGTATCGGGGATCGGGAAAAGGTAAGTCCCGAATC
This sequence comes from Picea sitchensis, assembly GCA_010110895.2. Lineage (NCBI taxonomy): Eukaryota > Viridiplantae > Streptophyta > Pinopsida > Pinales > Pinaceae > Picea > Picea sitchensis. Next base: position 42,419 of record SNQJ01S0051255.1, read on the forward strand.
CTTTGGCATCAGGATTCGCGATCCTGCGAATTCCAAAATCCTGACAGAGGCGACGGGAGGTGGAAAATTCAATTCACACGTGCGCATCGGAGATTCGGCGCATCGGGTATCGGGAGTCGACAATTCAAAGTGCATGACATCGCGAGTTGTGAAATCGCGATAGAGCAGAGGTCCCGATAGGTACGTAAAGAAGTCAGCGTTGACTGGCCATCGGATCTCGGGGATTCGAGAGTCCAGTGATCAACCGAAGACTCACGAAGTTGCGAGTTTCGATTTCCCAACAAGTGAACAAAGGGGAGTCGCGTTGAAGAGAATCTATGGGGTGCAGATTTCCCGATAGGGAAATACAAGAACCTTGGAGTTCTTCGGGCCGGGGGAAGAATAAGATCCTGTGAGGGCAGACGTGCTCCGAGGAGTGCGGCTGCATTCATCAAGTGGTATCAGAGGAAGGTTGTTCTTTTCTTTCTGTAGTAGAGAAGAAGAAATTTTCCATGTCGCCCAAGAGGGAATAATAGTCACCTGATCCAGAAGATAGGGAGGTGAGGAGAAGAGGTAGGCAGGTAACAAATCCATAAATGGAGAGACAGATGCGTGATCTCAGAGAAAGACTCGAGGATATGGAGATAGCACAAAGACGCACAGTTAGTGTGGGGGATTTCAACGATTTAGAAGATGAATTTGAAGTTGAACGCAACGAGGAAGTTTCAGCCTAAGATGCAGCCAACGAGCGTTTGATCAAATCTATCGCCAAAATGGGTGCAAAATTAAAGATGGACATTCCAGTTTACAAGGGAAATCTGGATGCAGAAGAGCTTCTAGATTGGATTAGAGCTCTTGACACCTACTTCGATTATGAAGATGTCAAAGGACAAGAAGGTCAAGCATGTTGTTATGCGCTTGAAAGGACATGCAACATTGTGGTGGGACGAGCTACAAGCTGAAAGACGCTGTAAGGGCAAGCAGAAGATCAAAAGTTGGGATCGAATGATTACGAAGATGAAAGTAAAGTTCATCCCAAGAGATTATCAAATTACTCTGTTCAGGAGAATGCAGAACCTGAGACAGAAGCTGATGACAGTGAAATAATACACTGAGGAATTCTATTGACTGAACATCAGAGCAGGTCATCGGGAGAGCAATGATGAGAAGGTTGCTAGATATCTGAATGGTCTGAGATACGACATTCAGGATGAATTAAGCATGGTTACCATTAGAACGATGGAGGATGCTTATCAGATGGCTCTAAAAGCTGAGGAGAAGCTGAGCCGAAAGCAAGGTCAGAGGGGCTGAGGCAGAAGCCAGCCCAGAGGCAAAGTAGTTGCCCAAGACAAATACCAGAAGCCCAAGGAGGAATGGAAGAAACCTCAGGGTAAAGTAGAAAGAGGTGGGACCTCACAGAGAGGACCATACATTGAGAAGAGAGGACAACATAATGAACAGAGAGGAGATTATGCTGATGCAAACACTTTTCCTCGTACCAGAGGCAGAGGAAGAGGCCAAGGTGGAGTAATCACATGTTTTACATGTGGAAAGAATGGGCACAAGTCTTACGAGTGTCCAGAGAAAAAGAAGGACATTGGAGAAGCTCACATCACCGAGGCGCAAAGGCGAGATGTTGAGGCCAAAGACGAAGAAGGCGGAAGGTCGTTGATGATGCGAAAATTCCTTTTGACACCTGAAAAGGAGGTAGAGAGTTCATCTCAAAGGACCAGATTGTTCAGAACAGCTTGCAAGACCAAGGATAGGGTGTGCAAGATTATTTTTGACAGCGGTAGCACGGATAATCTCGTATCTACATAAATGGTAGAGAAGCTGGAGTTGGAGACAACTGATCATCCAAGTCCATACAAAGTTTCGTGGCTACAAAAAGGACACCAGGTAACTGTTACAAAACAATGCTTGGTTGAGTTCAAGATAGGTGGATATAATGATAAGATTCTGTGTGATGTTATTCCCATGGATGTTTGTCATTTATTGCTGGGTAGACCATGGCAATATGATAGAAATGTGATTCATGATGGGAGAATGAACACATATACCCTAGAGAAGAATGGGAGAACCCATATGTTTCTTCCAATAAAAGATAAGGAGGTGAAGCCGGAAGTAAGCAACATAGTACTTCTCATGAGTGGGAAGGAACTTCTTAGAGAGGTTAAGAAGAAAGAAGATCCACAATTCTTTGTGGTCAGAAAACCGAGGATTGTTCTGACTAGCACAAGAGTGGACGATTTACCAGATGAAGTTCATGAACTGCTGGAAGAGTTCGCTGACATCATAGTGGACGAATTACCTCATTCGTTTCCACCAATGAGGAGTGTGAATCACCATATTGATCTCATACTAGGAGCTAGTTTGTCGAATAAAGCCGCGTACAGATTGACGCTGCAAGAGAATGAGGAGGTCAAGAAGCAGGTCCAAGAGTTGTTGGACAAAGGGTTAGTCAGAGAAAGCTTAAGTCCATGTGCTGTTCGGACAGTACTCAGTCCGAAGAAGGATGGAGGTTGGAGAATGTGTACCGGCTCAAGGGTGATCAATAAGATAACCATCAGGTACAGGTTTCCATTGCCGAGAATGGATGATCTGATGGATTGTCTGAGTGGGGAAAAGTACTTTTCAAAGATAGATTTGAAAAGAGGATACCACTAGATTCGCATGAGGGAAGGCGATGAGTGGAAAACAACCTTCAAAACCAATGAAGGACTGTATGAATGGATAGTCATTCCATTTGGTTTGGCGAATGCTCCGAGTACCTTTATGAGTTTGATGAATGAAGTTCTGAGGGAATTCATTGGGAAATTTGTCATTGTTTATTTGGATGACATACAGATTTACAGTAAATCAGTGGCTGAATATTTGAAGCATTTGGCCATTGTGATGAGGAAGCTATAGCAGGAGAAGTTGTTGATTAATATGAAGAAGTCCTCATTTATGAAGACATAACTCATTTATATGGGTTTTTTTGTTTCGGCGAATGAGTTGAGGATGGATCCAGATAAGGTAGAAGTAATCAAGAATTGGCCATCACCGAGAAATATTTTTGAGGTAAGGAGTTTTCATGGTTTAGCTAGTTTCTACCGGAATTTCATCAGGAATTTCAGTGGGATTAGCGCAGCAATGATGGACACAGTGAAGAAGCGACATAAGTCTTTTCACTGGATAACAAAGGCTGAAAAGAGATTCAATGTGTTGAAGCGGAAGATAACAGAACAACCAGTGTTGGTGTTGTTGGATTTCCAGAAAACATTTCAGGTGAAATGTGATGCAAGTGGGTTTGCCATAGGAGCAGTCTTGAGTCAAGAAGACGGGCCAGTTGCATATTTCAGCGAGAAGATGGATGAAGCAAAATTGAAATATTCCACGTATGATAAGGAATTTTATGCTATCATACATGCATTGAAGAAGTGGAGGCATTACTTGATCCCGAAAGAATTTGTTTTGTACAGTGATAATCATGCATTATAGTTTGTGACTCAATAGGAAAAATTGAATCAGAAACATGCCAAATGGGTAGAGTATATGCAAAATTTCACATTTGTGATTAAGCATATTTCGGGTACTGCTAACAAAGTGGTTGATGCTTTAAGCAGGAAGTGTTTGTTGTTGCAGGAGTTCCGAATCAAAACATTAGGTTTTGAAAATATCAGGGACATGTACGCAGGAGATGCAGACTTTGGAGAAGCATATGAAGCAGATGAGAATCCATTTCTCAGGGATAGGAGCCCTTGGATAGATTATATGATCTAGGAGGGATTGTTGTTTAGAGGCAATCAATTGTGCATTCTGAAATTCTCCATGAGGGAGAATCTGTTGAAAGAGAACCATAGTGGTGGATTAGCAGGGCATTTTGGCCATGACAAAACATTCGCGAAGCTGAATGAGTTATATATTTGGCAGGGGATGCGAGCAGATGTCAAGAGATTCATTGGTAGATGTAGAATTTGCCTGCATTCGAAGGGAAGGAAACATAATGTAGGTTTTTATCAACCATTGCCCATACCAGAGAGGCCATGGGAGGCGATAAGCATGGATTTTGTATTGGGGTTGCCAAGGACACAAAGAGGTGTTGATTCAATATTTGTGGTAGCAGACATGTTTTCTAATATGGCACACTTCATTCCATGCCAGAAAACTAGTGATGCAACTCATATCGCAAATCTGTTTTTCAAGGAGATCATTCGACTTCATGGATTGCCGAAAAGCATAGTTTCGGACAGGGACACTAAATTCATAGGGCATTTTTGGAGGACCTTATGGAAGAATTTAGGGACTAACTTGGTGTTTATTTCTGCTTATCATCCTTAGATGGATGGACAAACGGAAGTGGTCAACATGAGTCTGGGAGACTTGCTGAGGAGCTTAGTGGCGGAGCACCATAGAAACCGGGATAACATATTGCCACAGGCAGAGTTTGCATACAACGATTCAGTGAATCGGATCACAGGGAAGAGTCCATTTTAGATTGTGTATGGAGTGCAACCGAGAGGAGTTTCTGAACTGAGGGATTTAGAATAGACTGCGACTAGCAATGCTAGTGCAGAAGAATTCGCTGAGGCAATGAAAGAACTTTACAGCCAGGTGAAGGAGCGACTGCTGAAATCAAGCCAGGAGTATAAGTGCAGATCAGATCAACATCAAAGACAACTTCAGTTTGAAGTTGGGGATCTAGTTCTGGCACATTTGAGGAAGGAAAGGTTCCCAAGGGGAACATACAATAAGTTAAAAATGAAGAAAATCGGGCCATGTAAGGTATTGAGAAAATTTGGAGAAAATGCTTATGAGATTGAGTTGCCGGATGGCATCGAAATATCTCTGATATTCAATATCACAGACTTATACCCATACAAGGCTGGAGAAGCAGAAATTGGAACTGAGGAACCAATGATCCAGTGGGTGAAACAATTTCCAGTTGCAGAGAAGTCACAGATGGAGTGCATACTAGACCAAAGAGTGGGTAAAAAGACCAGAAGGAAAGAATACTTTGAGTATCTGGTCAAATGGAAGAATCACCTAGTGGAAGATGCCAGCTGGGAGACTGAAGCGGAAATTAAAAATCATGGACATACCATGCAGGATCTCATGGACAAGAGCCCATGAAAATTTTCAAGACGAGGAGTATGATGCAGGAGCGTCGCCAGCACCATCAAGCGAGCCAGCGCGGAGCGGAAGGACAGCTGGACAAGCCAGCACAAATTTTGAAAATGATTTGTAATTGTTGCGTGATCTTAAATGACCCATTTAAGAGATGGTGCCTTTGTATATTGTAATGGACCTTGATCGGAGAGCTCTCGTCCTTTAGGTAGATAGATGACATTTAAAATAGTTAATGCAGTTAGATAGGAATTAAATTCTATATTTGATAGCCTAGAGTCCAAGAGGGAAAATGGATATAGACACCCTCCTTTGTACATTGTAACATTAGCATTATTCAGGAGCAGAAGAGAATGCAGAGAACTGTATGAAGAACACCCATGTACAAGAATTTGAATTAATAGAAGAAAGCTTTGATTCAAATTCATGGTTTATGTTGTTTCTCTGTGTATTGATGTTATGCTCGTGAATGTTTTCTTCCTGTTATACATTTTCTTTTATATGTTGTGTATGTGATTTCATGGTTGAATTGAAGTCTGAAGGGAATAAGGAATTAGTTTCAATTGTTTCTCTAAATTGAGCCAGAGGATTCCTGCAAGGAGTGCAGTTGAATTTGTCCGCAAGGAGTGCGTTGACAGAAGGGTTCAATTAGAGATAACTTTTGTTGCCATTCATCTTAGAAGTGCAGTTAGGCACAGTGCCATGCAAGGAGTACACAGGCCAGGTAAAAGTCTCAGGGTTGAGAACCTGAGTAAAGTACTAAAGACTGCTACTGCAAGGAGTGCACAGAGTCGAGAAACTTCAACTCTCAGTCGAGGTTGAAGGATTTCCGCAAGGAGTGTGTGCAAAGAGTTCTCTCTTTCGAAGAGATCGAGTAACTGTGAAAAACTCAGGAAGGATAGGCCTCTGAGTTGCTGAAGAACAGCTTAGACAAGTGCGACTTGAATTTGCAAGGGCATCGCAGGTTGGCAAGTAGACGAGCAAGTCTTGTTAGGAGACATTTAGTCATCCCGTGGATTTACAAAGGTAAGAACGGATGACCGAAATCCTTTGAGGAGATTTCACGAAGTTCTGTGGGCTGTTGGATCTCACAGAGGTGCAAGGAGGTTATAGTATAAGTGTGGAAGAGGTTCGAAGCTCAGGAGGGGTATAGCCATCGATCCGTGCCATAGGAGTCGTCAGATCTACACGTGATATCGTGTATCGAGGATTCGTGAGTTGAAGCTCCAAAAGATTGCAACGAGAATTGCAATATCGCGAGTCGCGATATCCCGACAAGTTACAGGATAGTGTGGGCCACAACAGGGTTAGTGGAAGACAGGTGGCGTACTATATCGGGGATCGGGAAAAGGTAAGTCTCGAATCCTTTGGCATCAGGATTCACGATCCCGCGAATTTCGAAATCCCGACAGAGGCGACGGGAGGTGGAAAAGTCAATTCACACGTACGCATCGGAGATTCAGTGCATCGAGTATCGAGAGTCAGCAATTCAAAGTGCATGACATCGCGAGTTGTGAAATCGCGATAGAGCAGAGGTCCCGATAGGTACGTAAAGAAGTCAGCGTTGACTGGCCATCGGATCTCGGGGATTCGAGAGTCCAGTGATCAATCGAAGACTCGCGAAGTTGCGAGTTCCAATTTCCCGACAAGTGAACAAAGGGGAGTCGCGCTGAAGAGAATCTGTGGGGTGCATATTTCCCGATAGGGAAATAGAAGAACCTTGGAGTTCTTCGGGCCGGGGGAAGAAGAAGATCCTGTGAGGGCGGATGTGCTTCGAGGAGTGCGGATACGTTCATCACAAGTGCATACTCTAACCTCAAGCCATTGAAATCCATTTCGATCTTGAATCAGCTGTAGCACCAAGAAAGTCTTTCTAAAAATTTGAATTCTATCCAATCACAAACTCAGCTTCTGCAATCTTTTGTGATCTGATACCATGTAGTAATTTTAATACAAATTATGTATTGACTGGATTATCCTGATCTAACAATTATATGCCACTGTTAAATACAGAATCACTTCTACAAAATTCTTGCGGAATTTAAAACGCGATTGCCAATTGCAATATCAAGAAGAAAGATGAATCACACATAACACATATGTTCTTACCAGGAAAGCATAAATCTAAAAACCCCACTATTATATATTATGTATATATCATGGATCATGAAAAAATATCATATAAAAATCTAATCCAATATCTCTCAATACAATATACAATCGTCTCACACTGTCATACAAAAATTGGCAAATGAATGTGCCAATTTACTGCCTCCAAACAACCCTCCTCCTCTGCACAATCCCTTCTAATGTAAATCCCTGCAATGAATGAATCCCTCTTGCCTAGAATGTGCATTCCTCATGGGCACATCCAATGTGTGTGTGGTTTCATGAGTGCACCCACTAAAGTCACAACTGATAGTCAAACTGTCCCTTTCACCTTCATCTCAACTGGGTCTACACTAGATCTGACATGCATATAGTTAATAGTGGTAAATCTTCAGTTTCATGTGAGACCACTGATTGTGAATTAATCAATCATTAATTCGCTGATATCTCACTAGTGTAAGTTCAGTTACAACTAGTACAACTGAGCTTAACTCACTTAAATGAGTTAAACTACTTCACAACTCACATAACTACACATATAACTCTGTTACAACTTTGAATCACTCAGTTACAACTAATTCGACTTGCATGTCCCACCAATCAACCTTTGAACTCAAATTTACTATAGATAACTAATTTGCCACTTCGGTTAACTATTTCCAAGTGCTCATTGAGAATAGATTAATATTTATTGTCCAACAATTATTAAGGGATAATAATAGTCGACATACATATATAAATAGAATTCACTCACCATATATAAATAGACATCATCTATAAATAGAATTTTCTCATCATCTAAAAATAGACTTCCACCTAAAAATATCCTGGGGATCCATCCTAGTGTAGGTGCATAATTTTCACTAGGATCTTCTTGTTGAATCTCAACATAAATTGTACAATATCGATATTTAATATTAATACTTTAGTATTGAAAATAATGTTTTTAGGTAGTGTTAGATAGTTGATAGGGATCACCATCCGTAAACAATCGCAATCTTGAGCCCACTAGCCCTGGAGTCTGTTTGTGAATTTTTATATCCCGGAACTCCGAGTGTTGTTTGAAGGACACGAAAAAATAGAAATCCAATGTTGAGCTAGCCAACCTGCAAGTCCGCCTATCAATCTGTATATCGTGAAACTCTTGGGTGCTATTTGTAGGAAACAAAATAATAGAGGCCCAATTTTGAGCCCGCCAGCCTGAGAACTCGCAATCCAAAAAGTGGCTAAGTATGGAATGCGGGATCCATACATGGTCTATAAAATCTCATGTCTGTACTTTCTAAAAGTACATATTATGTATTACTCGTTTTCTCGAAAAAATTCTTGGTGCGGAAGTTGGTGGATTCACTTCTTTAGATTTCACTTACTTTTATATCACCAACCCAACCAACCGCTTCTCCATTTCATATTGTACAAAACTTTTTGTCTAATTAAATTGTACAATATCAATATTTAATATTAATAATTTAGTATTGAAAATAATGTTTTTAGATAATGTTAAATAGTTGATAGGGATTACCATCCATAAACAATCACAATTTTGAGGCCACCAGCCCTGGAGTCTATCTGTCAATTTGTATATTGCGGAACTCTTAGTGTTGTTTGTTTGACATGAAACAATAGGAGTGCAATGTTGACCCAGCTAGCCCACAGGTCCGCTTGTCAATTTGCATATCGTGGAATTCTGGGTGCTATTTGTGGGCCACAAAACAATAGAGGCCCGATTTTGAGCCTGCCAGCCCGAGAACTTGCGATGCAAAAAGTGGTTAAGTATGGAATGAAGGATCCGTACATGCTCTATAAAATCTCATGTTCATACTTTATAGTACGTATTTAGTATGTATTACTCATTTTTCAAAAAATTTCTAGGTGCGGAAGTTGCCAGATTCACGTCTTCAAATTTCAATTACTTTTATATCACCAGCCCGACCGACAGCTTCCCCGTTTCATATTGTACAAACATTTTGGCTCGTAGTTTTTCAAATAGGTGAGTTACCGGATAGGCGGGTTCAATATTGCATTTCCATTGTTCAGCCACCCACAAACAACACCCTGACTTTTGCGACCCACAAATTAGCAAAAAAATTGAAATAAAAGAATATATACGATGCGAAGTCTAATGGAACAATCATATGAACGAGAGGACATTAAAATTAAAATTATTCATTTTTATACTTGCGGTGAAGCTAATAGTACATAAAATTTACTTAAACATCCAAAAAATGATTGTCGTGTAACTTTTCGATGCTTCTCTTATAGAAACAGATCCTGGAAACTATAAACATCGCTTGTTGTATGTATTTCTTGATTGAAGAACCTCTTAACATGTTTAATGCACTCCATAGTTACCGTTAAGACCAATTCCTTCTTCCGAAAATTTCCATCCGCTTTCTCTTTTCCCTCTTCTTTCCCTTTCTTTACTTACTTGTTTTTCGGAAAATGTCGAGGTGCGGGATTTGGCCAATTCACGTCTCCAAATTTCCATTGTTACTTTTACATCACCAACCCGACCGAGCGCTTCCCTATTTCATATTGAATAAACTTTTTGAATCGTGGGTTCCTGGCACCTGCATAGGCAGGTTTAACATTGTGTTTGCATTGTTCCGCCACTTGCAGCTAGCACCCGGACTTCCGCGATTTACAAATTAGCAAACAAATTCCCCTTCATCTCGTATGCTTTCGCTTTTTGTTTACTTGGTCCTTTTTTTGAATGTCTCATTATTTTATATATAGAACCCAAAGTTTAGCAATACACAAATTTCCCTCTCGACATTACGCTTCCACTGTTCCCCTACGCACAAATAGCACCCAAAATTCCATGACATACAAATTGATGACTGATAACTGTCACTGAGATGCAATATGAAAATCGGCCCCTCACTTATCGTGGGTATATCTTCTGCCCTTTTTTTTTGTAACCCGCCCGACTGCTTTCCATACTTGGGTATTTCTTGGAATCTGTTTCGCGGGTTGGTGAGTGCACAAAATGTACAATTCTTCGTTGCAATCGTCATCACCAATACCTTCGTACTTATTTCCAGATATGCAATAATTAAGCTTTAATTCTAGTGGTTCATCCTACAGGAACTGTTAAGATTGTCATTAATGTCCAGAAGGCCGAAGAAGATTTGTCATTACTACGAATTAAAGCAAGATTTGCGGAGAAGACTGTTATCCTTTCCAAGTATTCATTTCAAACATGATGCAACCTATTTTTGTGCGCCGACGAGTTGGCTCTTTTAAGAAATATCTAATTCTTAATCTCTCTTCGTTGTCACCGCGACCTTCACACTTTTTTCTAAATATGAAATTACTGAGCTTTAATGGTAACAACTCATTACGCACGAACCCTGGAGATTGTCATTGATCTTCGAAAGGCTCGAGGAGATATTCCATTGATACTCATTAAAGCATAATTTGCGGAGGGTTATATTATCCCTCCCCAAATTTTAGTTGAAACATCGTCTGGAGAAAACAAAAATTCTTATTAACTTGTGGCAGTAGCTCTGTCTAGATACAGTAAACACATTTGAGCATAATGGCCAGAGGTTCCACTATTCCAGGGCATATTCTTACTACTCATCTCCCTCCACCCAGGACCAAAAGGAGATGGTCCCTTGGTACACCGAGAGATATATTTCAAGACAAAGAATTCCAAGGAAAACCTACCTGCTCAGAGAACCTACCTAGTCACATTGATGGCTGACATAGAGGTTGATTTCATGGATTCCGAGACAGAAGAAGATGATTTGATGGGCGATGATACGACAATGGATGATGGCAATGCAGAGAATGTTCCCACTCCTGTGCCCAAATTGAAATCAACCATAATAGATGGAACTTCCTGGCTCATTGATGATGGTCCTGACAACACCAAAAGGAGTTTCAAAAAAGAAACCAACGTTGAACGCAATAGCCGCTTTGCAGCTCGAAAGTAGGAATTTCAGAGGTCCAAATTAGTCCGTTCTGGGCGGAAGAGTTTCATTGTAAAGAAATGATATGTTGATTCTCCTAGAGATATATTTCAAGACAAAAAACTATTCACTTGCGGGACTACTACCTTGTTCTCTGGATATACAATTAACATTTTCAGGAATTAGGACCAGAACTCTCACTGGTGCAAAGCATATTTGTACTAGTCATCTCCTTCCACCCAAAATGGACTAATTTGGGACTCTGAAATTGCACGTGCAACCTGTGTCTCTGAAGTTATTTTGATTGTGCAGAGACAATTTCTAGTTGTGTCCTAACTTTCCGTTAAGGGATATTCCATTTTCCCTGCAATACTTTTCATCTTTTTCCTCAGGGGAAGCTTCTGAAAACTATCAATTTTACCACAGGATGATTCATTGAGGAGAAAACAGCAAGGATCCTGCATACTGCAGATCCCGTTCCTGCATACTACGGATCCCGCTACTATGTTTGTGGCAGATATGTTCAATGTTTTGGCCCAAAGAAGTGGGTCCAATTTCTAAGGATACATGTACAATAGTCGTTGTTTTTTTTTTCTTTTAAATGGATTTGCTATTAAAAAAAATTGCTTTGGATTCCTCGTTGCTGCTTCTTTTCTAGATTTAACGTCTGTTCTTATTGGAATGGTTCGATGGTCTCATAGTTCATCTCTATTGTGTTTTCTTAGGTTATTTTTTCTAAGATGGAACATTTAACAATTATATGTCAATGTACTGTGTCAATCCACCAGGATTTTATGTAAACAAAAAAATGGATTACACACAATTTCAAACCAACGTTCAATTCTATTGCAAATTCAGATAGAACATAGCAATACCAAAGTACAATGTTGCAGCAAAATCTTCATTCTTGTTTCTAGACATGCAGTTATTAAGTTTTAATTCTATCAACCCATAATGCAAGAAGTTTAATACTTAAGTTAATATGTTACAGTCATGGAAGAATGTATCAAGAACACACTTACACCCACATGTTCCAATAAAATCTAATCTTCAACAAAACATTTGTTGACAATTAGTAGAAAATGAAGTTTAATACTTAAGTTAATATGTTACAGTCATGGAAGAATGTATCAAGAGCATACTTACACCCACAGGTTGCAATAACATCTAATCTTCAACAAAGAATTTGCTGAAAATTAGTAGAAATTATGGTTTTGCAACAATGGGGATTGTTTGAAACCAATTCGTGCATACGAAAAATTCCCTCTGCCTTTCTATTTTCCCACTCTTTTATCCCCTGTAGTTTCTCTTCTTGGTTACTTAATCACTTTTTTCCGAAAATGCCTTCCTGCGCGGCTTGGAAGATTCACGCATTTCGACCGAACGCTTCCCTTTTCTCTAAATTGGCCCTCTATTGTTCCATGTCCTACAAGTAGCACTCAGAGTTTTGTGATATACAAATTGACAGGTGGACTTGGGCGCTGGCTGGCTATACATTGCACTTCTATTTTTCTGTGACCTCCAAACAACATTTGGAGCTCCACGATATACAAATTGACACACGGGCTCTAGGGTTGGAGGGATCAAGATTGCCATTTTTTACGGATGGAAAATTGCTAAAACAAGCCATACTACATTTCTATCACAGAAGATATATTAAAGGGAAAATCATTCCTCTATAGTTCTGTGTCCTATAAACACCACCCAGAGTTCCGCACTATACAAATTGACAGTCGGACTTGTGGGCTGGCTAGCTAAAAGAATGACTAGGAGTTCCGCGATATACAAATTGATAGACGAAGCATACAACCAAGAACCAAGTAAACTTGCGCATCGTATTCCTAGTCGTTGTTTTTTGTGCCCGCCACCTTCGCACTTCTTTCCAAGTATATATCTTGGCAAAAAAATGGGATATCTGTTACAGATGTGAATATATTGGCCCTTCTTTTCCGTCTTCTAAACTTAGCCAATATCCGTTTCTCTTTTCCTCAAACTTTATCTTTCTAGTCAATTTTTCATTTTTTCAAAAATGTCTGGCTGTGTGGGTGGGAGGAGTTGTAGGTTCACGCTTGCACTCATGGTCTTACATCATGAAACTGGCCGACCGCTTCCCCATTCTATACCCATACACTTCTCTGACCGTGGTTTCCCGGTAGGCGGCTCTAGATTGGACTTCTATTGTTCCACGACCTGCGAACAATACCGTCACTTCTACGATATACAAATTTACAACTGGACTTAGATCATGCCCTTTTCCATATTAAGGTCTACCTATCAGGCCCTCTTTTGTGCTATACATTTTGCACTAAAAACTTCTGAGAAATACAATTTAACCATTGGGTCCTCACGTCTTCTTTGTAACTATCGTCACCCCATTTTGAAGCCTGTCTGTCTACATTCCATACTTCGCCATTTATTCGAATTTCTTTCTTGGATCGTCGGTTTTGCGGGTTTAAGAAATATTCAGTTCCTAATCATTGTTTCCTGTTCCCGCGCCCTTTTTCACTTAGCAATAGAAATTATATATAATATCTTATTTCTAGGCATGCAATTAGAAAGCATTAATTTCAAACATCATGGAATGTCATTTTCATGTCGTCGGGTTGGTCCATTCACAAAAAAATTCAATCCTCACTTCGGAGAACAATTCCGCCCGACTGTTTCCCTATTCCATACTTAGCCACTTCCCTGGAATTTCACAAATCTACAAACTGATTGTTGAACTTCCCCATCATGCTCTCTTTCATTTTCCATGTTTTGCAGTAAAAAATTTCGATACATAAAATTTGACCGTGGAACACTCGCCTCTCCTAAGTATCCCCGTAACCCTTTTTTGAATACCGTATGATCGCTTTTCAGACCCTTGCATTCGTTCATTTCTGTCCCCTGTCTCCATGACCTTCACACTTGTCTATAATAAAAGAAAAAAATATTTGTTTTTACATACATACATACATACATACATACATACATACATACATACATACATACATACATACATACATACATACATACATACATACATACATACA
>SNQJ01S0051255.1:56574-85505 GCA_010110895.2 Picea sitchensis
GCAATTACTGACATTTAATTCTAACAACTCATCATGCAGGAACTGTATAGATTGTCATTGATGTGAGAAAGGCTCGAGGAGATCTAATATTAATGCGCATTAAACCAAGATTTGTGGGGGGTTATATTATCCCTTCCGAGCATTGATTTCAAAATCGTGAAATGTCGTTCACACGTTGTCGGCTTGACACGTTCACAAAACCTCCAATCCTTAATTTCTCTTTGTCGTACCTGCCACCTTTGCATTTCTAAATATGCAATAAGTAAGATTTACTGCTAATAGTTCATGATGCACCACCCATATAGATTGTCATTAATTAACAAAAGGCTCGAGGAGCTTTCCCATTCATAATAATTTAACCAAGATTTAGTGGAGAGTTACATTATCGGCTCTAAGTGTTCATTTCAACCATCGTCTGGATAAAACCAACATTCTCATAAACCTATGGCATCATCTTGACAGTAGTTCTGTGAAGATACAGTGAACATATTCATGTGCGAGGACCAAAACTTCTAGTGGTCCAGGGTATATTCTTATAACTCAACTTCTGTCGCAGAGAACCAAGTAATTTGGACCTCTGGGATTGCTTGTGCAGGCTGTGTCCCTGAGGTTTTGGATTGTAAGGACCTCGTCTCTTGGTGCACCGATAAATTTATTTCAGAAAAAATAATTATTCCACTGCGGGACCGCTCTTAAGTTTCTTTGTCACCTCAGGTCTTCCACCAAATGTTAAGATTGTTGGAGCCAACATTCACGTTCATAGGAGAAGAATGAAAATAGTTCCTAGCAAAGCATAATAATGAGTTGGACCTCTTGACCCATTTATTGGAAGACCCGATTTTAGTTTCGGAAGATATCACAAGCTTGTAGGTTAGTTCATTTAGAAATCCATTCCATGAAATTTCCTGGTTGTTTACAAGAATAACGGGACAAGAGTCCACAACAACTGTTTCCCGGATGGCTCTTTATATTTTGTATTTCACAGTCAACGAACAAGCCATTTTTTATTGGGGCAAGTTAATTTCCCATGAAATCGGTTCCCAATTGTCAAGCTTCAAAAGGGAATTTTTTTTATATGTCGTCCTACTTATTTATTGCGATAGCGTATTGCTGTCAGTTTCCACAACTGTCTCTGTCCAAGAATGTCAACTGGGAATTTGACCCACTAATGTTTTGGTACCAAGACTTATGGAAGCACACGGCTTCCCACTGTTTTTATGAGTTTTTTAATGGCTTTGTGTCTGTTTTCAAAGTTTTGTTGTTAGGAGAAGATGCTCCCTGCATATCTGAACAGGCAACCAGTTTTTTGGACAGGAAGGGGACACTTGAACATTTGGATAATTACACTGTGATAAGAATTTTTGGCTCCACAGAAAAACCTGCTCTCTTTCCATGTCACATTATGGACAGAATGTTTGTTGCAGAAGTAGCACGACAATACAACTACTGGTTGCATCTATTGCAAAAGAAGAAAAAAAAAATAGTTCATTCCTCTGCCTTGGAAAGGAGGGGAGTTCGTGTTGAAAAACGTCATCAAAATTGATGAATTCGCAGCGCATTCTAGCAACTTCAACCTGAGATATGTTGAAAGTATAAGAGGGGTCGACCCTGATAATATTTTTTGACAACATTTACAAACACTTGGCCTCGACAATTGTTTTTTCAAAAAACACCTACCTGAAAACAGAGACACTGGCGACAACGCTCCTTCTTCTGATGCCAATGACCTAGAAACAGTGCAAAGCTGCACTAAATTGTACATTCAACAGGGGAAAGGCCCCGGTGACAAGGATGTTCAATCTACAAATAACACTCCAAAAAGTACGACATTCTGGAGCATCACTCCAATGGCCTACCACAACAACAAAGAAACTCAGAGTTCTTCAAACGAAGGAGGAGATAACAACCCTCCTCACTCTAAAATTGATAGTTCTCACAAGCTTCCAGTAGACAAGAAGAGAAAAAAAAATGTGGGACAGGCGGAAGAGGTGAAAATTTAGAGTGAGAACATGGAACTTGACACTTATTTGGATAGCATGCTCTGCTACCTTGATCATCCCGGAGACGCCATTCAGCATAGCCGTGCAATGGACATATCCAATACCAAATTTTTTGATGAAGATGAATCCTTCATGTTCGAGAGCATTTTTTTTTACAGCAAGTCCAAAAAATTGATAATTAACAAAAAAGATGTAAAAATAAGAAAGACAAATCTCGTTCAGAGGTTGGCCTTGCCAACATGCGACCATCCCAAATCTGTCAACTTCACAAGGTGAGCGAAGATGCACTTCATGATTCCATTAGAGGCATCGAGGCCGAGAATGCCAGACTGAAGGACCAAATCAAGGAATTGGAAGAGGCTTTGATTCCTATGGCATTGCTTGTCAATCCTTTGGCAATAGACATGCTTGTCAACCCTGCAACCAAATTAAAAGGATCCTCCATCCTCCTTTCATCCTGTAGAGGATATGTGAAAACAAGAAAATAATGTAATTGGTTATCGAGGCGTGGAAAACATCACAAACCATCACTTCCCTTGGAACCAAAGCACATAGTTTGCTCGAAAATTTGCAGGCGGAGTTAAAAGATGAAGAACATTTTTATTTAAACAAAGTCCTTCATTTTGGCACCATTGTCAACAATATGATAGAAACAAAAAGAAGACAACAAGATCTTCCATCCAAAAACCGGATCGGTCAATTAAATGCATGCTGGAAAGAAAAAGTGAAGAACATACATCTCATTGTTCAGTCATGTGAACAAGCCATATCAAAGAAAGATAAATTATTCACAAGGCTATCAAGAATAAACTTAGCTGGAAAGACCAACGACTTCCAAGACCCCGACCTAATAGAAAAATCTTTGCCCTTATGTTGATAGCGCACTAATCTTTCCTATAGTACTTTACGGTTCTGTGACCTAATAGAAAAATCTTTGCCCTTATGTTGATAGCGCACTAATCTTTCCTATAGTACTTTACGGTTCTGTGGGCTCGAACAACTAAATTATTTTGGATGATTTGTTATTGTTATAGGTGGAGACGGGTTTGAGATTATCTGCCTAACCCAAGCAGAACCCTATTCAAACATTTCAGTAAACTGACCTCTCCCAACTTTTCGGGGGAGAGGTCAGTGAAGTGATATCCCAAAATTCATCCTTCTGCTTCATTAATAAAACTGAAATTGGAATTAAATTATATTAGTTATGTCATATGTATATAAACATTTTTGGAATGAAATGATATTAGGATTCTGTATTTAAAACACGATTATCCTAGGGTTTTAGTTGAACCTCAAACTCCCCGAAGCAGGATCCAGATAGACACATCATCTTTGCACAGGAAACAGTTTCACAACGTTTATATTAATATAAGAAAGAACAGAAGTCCAGAAAGATCTCCGATTCGAATATTAAGGATATTTTATTAAGAGATAATGGTTATCGCTCAATCTGGATGTGGCAAACAGCAGCTCCCAGAGGAACTCCAAGATCATTAATGGCAACGTACTAAAGATGTCGCGGACGAAGGCGGTGTTACACTGTCATAGCATGTATTCTGCTCGAACAATATGAAAAATATCAAGTTGGATCTTGGAGGTCTATAGGGAACCAGACTCGTCCCTTGCAAAGCTAAAATTGCACGAAGAAACAAATCAAATCAAGTTGGATCGATTTCAATGTCAAAGAAACAAATACCTATATTTCGACCTAGCGGCCTGGTACTTGGGTTTACATGTCCTCCGCGAGCCGACCACGCGTTGGAACCCACCATTTCAGTATCTGTTTATCTGAAATGGAAAAACATCAAAAGAAACAAGGCGTGCGTTCTTACAGTTTGGGGTGGGAAAAAATTTCCTAATATGTAAGTGAAGAATTTTAATTAATTCAGATTAATCTAATTTTTGAATTAGATTTATTATGTATTATGTATTCTTATCTTCGTTTATTTATGCGTCGTTGCTCTTATATGGACTCCAAGGGACACTTGTGCAAAATGTCATGTCTCTTCGGTGCATCGTGCTCATTTTTAAATCGTGACACTCAATCAACCATTACGCCCATCTGTGGACTCAGTGCACCCTTCTAAGCCTATGCGTCCATCAAATGTTCATTTCTTAGAAATGTGCACCCCATCCTCAGGCACACGCCCTTGCCTTGTGCTCTTCCTTGTGTCGATTCTTGCAACTCTCTGTGGGTGTGTCAATGGGGTCATCCAACCTCTCTAATGCACCCATGCTGCCAAGGGCTGCCAAGGGCAGACAGATCTACGACTTGGAGATGCTCCAGGGTTGCCTCTCCCTTTCCAAAACACAACCCAAGTCTTTTTCATCCGTTGTAAGGAAAGAGGTGTCCCCTTGGAAGAACATATCACCATTGTGCCCCAAGGTGCTCCTGCTCACACCAAACATCTTTGTTTTCCTAACCTATTGCTTCCTCCTTGTGCTCTTCGTTCGTCTGTCACCAAATCTTCCCAAGGAACATGCTTGCTCAGTGGGTGCCCATAAAGACTTACAATTACCATAACTCTCCTAATTTTCAACCAAAAATATTATATTTTTTAACCTTATTTTATTTAATACCTTTTCCATATTTATTAAAGTGAAAATTTATGTTGATTTTTCTTTTTATATTTCAAGATATGGAGTAATGCATGAAAGAGAGTAATTAGTGAAAGAAATTTACCATGCAACAAAGGTAGTCAACTAAATAATTCAATAAGAGGGGTAATTTATCATGCACTAGGGTGTTACAATTATCATCATAATGATCATGCACTAGATCATTATTCCAATCTTAGACTCTAAAAGAACTATTGGATTTTTTTATACTTAACACTCTAGATCTAGATGTTCTTATCACCTTGGGGAAAGGTCATGCACTGGATCCATATCTATATGTTCTTATCACTCAGATAGGGTAGGTAATGTTTCTAGTACAACTTGTTTTCATTGACTTATTTTTAGGTGGATAATCTCATTCTTGGGGGATCTTAATCTAACTTTCAATAGGGATGAAATTTGAGGTACCAATGCCTAGGAAGATAGATTAACTCATTATTTTGTTGAAAAAATTGAATTCATAGGTTGGGTAGACATAGAGCCTATCTAGCTTCGACCAACATGGAGTAATAATAGATCTGGTCTAGGAGGGATAGCTAAAAGGATAGATTGGTTTCTTTCACACAATCCCCTTTTGCAGAGGGTGGGAACATATCGAACTTGGGTAGGAAAGGTCAAATGTTTGGATCACTTTCCTATTGTACTCGAACTAGGTAAGGATGGTGAAAAACCTGGACACTATAAGGAGAACACCTTGTAGCGGAGGTTTTTAGTATTACAAGATTTGAAAAAAAATTCAAAAAACCTTTCACTATAACCGCCACTATTTGAGGTAGAGGTTTTAAAGGATGTTTCATATAACCAAAAAAAAATGGGCAAGCAAAGGTTCTAGCGAAGGTTTTTTTTTTTGTGCTTTCACAGTCAAAACACATTAGTGTGCTCTTAACTAACCTTGCCTAGTGTGTTCATATAAGACAAAAGAACTGATGCACTTATAATTATTATGCACTGGTGCATTCATATAAGAAAAAATAATTGGTGCGCTTATAATTATTATGCATTAGTTTCACCTTTTTTGTTGTATGCAGAGCACCGATGCTCTTATAATTTCTATGCATGGGCTCTGCATTGTTTTTGTATGAATGTTGGGTATGTGTTATATTCTTTGCATATGTGTAGGGGGGGGGGGTGCGTTGGATTTGAAAATCCTCCTCCTTTAGCTATTTTGGGTGGTTTTCACCATTTTTAGCGAGTTTCTAATTTAATCCTGGATTAGGGGATTAGGGTTTGGGTAGCTACGGAATAGCTAAAATATTGTATATAATGTATTGTGAATGGTGAAATTAATACAAAGAAGAGTTGAAAGGTGCGACACCAAGGAAGGTTGGTTTTCTCATGGTTAACGATTTCCAACGTAAATCTCTATGTACTATGTGTATGAGCCATTGATTGATTCCATTTTGTTTAAGAATTTGTATGCATTGTTCTACTTCACAGTTCTAAAACTTACATGTGGTATTAGAGCTAGTTTTTGTCTTTATCGGGAATCCTTTGTTTTCCCAACCGATCATTTCCTCCTTGTTCTCTTTGTTCGTTTGTCACCAAATTTTCCCAAGGAACACACTTTCTTGGTGGGTGCCCAGGATGCCTTACAATCAACATAACTCTCCTAATTTTCAACCAAAAATCTTGTTTTTTTAACCTTATTTTATTTAATACCTTTTCCATTATTATTAAAGTGAACATTTATGTTCATTTTTCTTTTTATATTTCAAGATATGGAGTAATGCATGCAACAAAGTAACTATTCAAATAAATTTACAATGCAACAAAGGTAATCAACTAAAGAATTCAATAAGAGGGGTAATTTATCATGCACTAGGGTGTTACAATTATCATCATAATGATCATGCACTAGATCATTATTCCAATCTTAGACTCTAAAAGCACTATTAGATCTCATTATAATTAACACTCTAGATCTAGATGTTCTTATCATCATAATGATCATGCATTAGATCATTATTCCAATCTTAGACTCTAAAAGCACTATTAGATCTCATTATAATTAACACTCTAGACCTAGATGTTATTATCACCTTCGGGAAAGATCATGCACTGGATCTAGATATAGATGTTCTTATCTCTCAGACAAGGTCGACAATGTTTGTAGTACAACTTGTTTTCATTGAATTATTTTTAGGTGGATAATCTCATTGTCGGGGGAATCTTAATCTAACTTTGAATGGGGATGGAATTTGAGGTACCAATGCCTGGGAAGATAGATTAGCTCATTATTTTGTTGGCAAATTTGAATTGGTAGGTTGGGTAGACATAGAGCCTATCTAGCTTCGACCAACATGGAGTAATAATAGATCTAGTCTAGGAGGGATAGCTAAAACGATAGATTGGTTTCTTTCACATAATCCCTTTCTGCAGAGGGTGGAAAGATACCGAACTTGGGTAGGAAAGGTCAAATGTTCGGATCACTTTCCTATTGTAATCGAACTAGGTAAGGATGGAAAAAAACCTGGACACTTAGAAGGAGAACAACTTGTAGCAGAGGTTTTTAGTGTTATAAGATTTCGAAAAAATTTCAAAAAACCTTTCGCTACAACCTCCATTATTTGAAGTGGAGGCTTTAGTGGATGCTCCATATAACCAAAACAAATTGGGCAAGCAGAGGTGGTAGCGAAGATTTTTTTTTTCGGTGTTTTTACTGTCAAAACACATAAGTACGCTCTTAACCAACTTTCCCTAGTATGTTCATATAAGACAAAAGAACTGATGCACTTATAATTATTACGGATCGGTGCACCCTTAAAAAAAATTCCCCAATGCGTTCATATAAGAGAAAATAATTGGTGCGCTTATAATTATTACGCACTAGTTTCACCTTTTTTGTTGTATGCAAAGCACCAATGGTCTTATAATTTCTATGCACCAACTCCGCATTGTTTCTGTATGAATGTTGGTTATATGTTATATTATTTGCATGTGTGTAGGGGGGAGAGAGGGGAGGGGCAGGGGAGGTGCGTCGGATTTGAAAATCCTCCTCCCCCGATTATTTTGGGTTGTTTTAACTATTTTTAATGGGTTTCTAATTTAATCCTGGATTAGGGTATTAGGGTTTTGGTAGCTACAAAATACCTAAAATATTGTATATAATGTATTGTGTATGGTGAAATTAATATATTATATACAATAATGTATTAATTTCACCATCCGTAAACAATGGCAATCTTGAGCCCGCCAACCCGCGATCCAAAAAGTGGCCAAGTATGGAAGGAGGGATCCGTACATGCTCTATAAAATCTCATGTCCAATATAGGCGAGTTACCAGATAAGCAGGTTCAATATTGATAATTTATGTAATTAAATTGTACAATATCGATATTTAATACTAATAATTTAGTATTTGAAAATCATGTTTTTTGATAATGTTAGATAGCTTATAGGGATGACCATCCGTAAACAATGGCAATCTTGAGCCCGCCAATCCTCGAGTCCAGTTTTCACTTTGTCTATCGTGAAAGTCTGACTGCTGGTTGGAGGACACGGAACAATAGAAATTTGTATATCACGGAAGTCTGGGTGTTGTTTGTAGGGAATGAAACGATAGCGGCCCAATTTTGAGCCCGCCATCCCGAGAACCCACGATCCAAAAAGCGGCCAAGTATGGAAGGAGGGATCTGTACATGCTCTATAAAATCTCATGTCCAATATAGGCGAGTTACTGGATATGCGGGTTCAATATTGATAATTTATGTAATTAAATTGTACAATATCGATATTTAATATTAATAATTTAGTATTTGAAAATCATATTTTTTTATAATGTGAGATAGTTTATACGGATGACCATATGTAAATAATGGAAATCTTGAGCTCGCCAGTCCTCGAGTCCATTTTTCACTTTGTCTATCGTGAAAGTCTGATTGTTGGTTGGAGGACACGGAACAATAGAAATTTGTATATCCCGGAAGTCTGGGTGTTGTTTGTAGGGAACGAAATGATCGCGACCCAATTTTGAGCCCGCCAGCCCGAGAACCCGCAATCCAAAAAGTGACCAAGTTTGGAAGGAGGGATCCGTACATACTCTATAAAGTCTCATCTCCAATATAGGTGAGTTACCGAATAGGCGGGTTCAATATTGATAATTTATGTAATTAAATTGTACAATATCGATATTTAATATTAATAATTTAGTATTTGAAAATCATGTTTTTTTATAATGTTAGATAGCTTATAGGGATGACCATCCGTAAACAATGGCAATCTTGAGCCCTCCAGTCCTCGAGTCCATTTTTCACTTTGTCTATCGTGAAATTCTGACTGTTGGTTGGAGGACACAAAACAATAGAAATTTGTATATCTCGGAAGTCTGGGTGATGTTTGTAGAGAATGAAACGATAGCGGCCCAATTTTGAGCTCGCCAGCCCAAGAACCCGCGATCCAAAAAGTGGCCAAGTATGGAAGGAGGAATTCGTACATGCTCTATAAAATCTCATGTCCATAGTTTACAAAAGTACATATTTAGTATGTATTACTCGTTTCCTCCAAGTGTTGTTTGGAAAACACAGAACAATAGAAGTGTAATGTTGAGCCAACCAACACACAAGTTCTCTTGTCAATTTGTATATCGTGAAACTCTGGGTTCTATTTGTAGGATACAGAGCAATGGAGGCCCAATTTTGAGCCCGCCAGACCGAGAACCCGCCATCCAAAAAGTGGCCAAGTATGGAATGCGGGATCCATGCAGGCTCTCTAAAAATCTCATGCTCGTACTTTATAAGAGTACATACTTAGTATGTATTACTCATTTTTCGGATAATTTCTAGGTGTGGAAGTTGGCGGATTCATGTCTTCATATTTCACTTGCTTTTATACCACCAACCCGACCGACCCCTTCCCTGTTTCATATTGTAATAAATGAATATAAACTAGCCCAAGTCCAATTGTGCTATTGTATCAACATGAGGCCCTTAAAATTCAAATAGCCTGCAAGTCCGCTTGTCAATTTGTATATCGCAGAACTCTGGGTGCTATTTGTAGGGCACGGAACAACAGAGGCCCAATTTTGAACTGGCCAACACGAGAACCCGCGATCCAAAAAGTGGCTAAGTATGGAATGAGGAATCCGTACATGCTCTATAAAACCTCATGGCCATACTTTATAAAAGTACAGATTTATTATGTATTACTTGTTTCTCGAAAAATTTCTAGGTGCGGAACTTGACCAATAGACGTGTTCAGATTTCTACCCACTTTTGTATCACTAGCCTGAGTGACCTCTTCCCCGTTTCATATTATACAAAAATTTTGGAACGCAAGTTTCCAAATACGCGGGTTTTTCTTTTAAATAAGATATTTAACATCCTTTAATAATTTTATGTAATTAAATTGTAGTAATTTTAATACAAATTATGTATTGCCTAGATTCTCTCGATCTAACAATTATATGCCACTGTTAAATACAAAATCGCTTCTACAAAATTATTGCATAATTTAAAACACGATCGCCAATTGCAATATCAAGAAGAAAGATCAATCACAAATAACATAGATGTTTTTACCGGGAAAGAATAAAGCTAAAAACCCCACTATCATATATTATGTATATATCATGGATCATGAAACAATCTTATACAAAACTCTAATCCAAGAGATCTCAGTACAATATACAATCGTCTCACATTGTCATACAAAAATTGGCAAATGCATGTGCCGATTTACTACCTCCAGACAACCTGCCTCTGCGCAATCACTGCTAATGGAAATCCCTGCAATGAATGAATCTCTCTTGCCTAGGCTACACATTCCTCATGGGCACATCCAATGTGTGTGTGGTTGCATGAGTGCACCCACTAAAGTCACAACTGATAGTCAAATTGTCCCTTTCACCTTCATCTCAACTGGGTCTCCACTGGATCTGACATGCATGTAGTTAACATTGGTAAATCTTTAGTTTCATGTGAGACCACTGATTTTGAATTAATTAATAATTAATTCACTGATATCTCACTAGTGTAAGTTCAGTTACATCTAGTACAACTGAGCTTAACTCACTTAACTGAGTTAAACTACTTTACAACTCACATAACTACACATATAACTCTGTTACAACTTTGAATCACTCAGTTACAACTAATTCGACTTGCATGTCCCACCAATCAACCTTGAACTCGAATTTCCTATAGCTAACTGATTTTCCACTTCAGTTAACTATTTCAAAATGTTCATTGAGAATAGATTAATATTTATTGTCCAACTATTATTAAGGGATAATAATAGCTGACATACATCTATAAATATAATTCACTCACCATCTATAAATAGACATCATCTATAAATAGAATTTGTTCATCATCTAAAAATAGACGTCCACCTAAAAATAGCTTGAGGCTCCATCCTAGTGTAGGTGCATAATTTTCACTAGGATCTTCTTGTTGAATCTCAACACTCCCGCTCAACAAGAAAGGGATTATCCTTCACCCTGATCCTGTCTCTATGGTATTCGAATTTTCTCCTGGTGAGTGCCTTCGTCAGAATATCTGCATCCTGATCTTTCGTAGGAATGTACAGAAGCAACATGATCTTCTGCTGCACACAATATCTGATATGATGATATCAGATATATGTATGCTTAGATCTATCATGAAACACAAGATTAATTGAGAGTTTAATGCAAATCTGATTATCACAATGAATCACTATCAGATCTAAATGAGAACCAAACAAACAAACAAAGATCTTTCTCATCCATATAGCCTCACATGCATCTTGACTCGTTGCCATGTATTCCGCTTCCGCTGAACTCAGTGCCACAGATCTCTGCTTCCTGCTGTACTAAGAAAAAATTGTAGATCCGATACTAAAGATCCCCCTTGATGTGGTCTTTTTGTCCGTTGGGCGGCCCACCCAATCTGCATCCATGAAGCTATGCAAATTCACCTCATTCGTCTGTCTGTACCATAAGCCATACTCAGATGTGCCCCTGAGGTATCTCAGGACATGCTTACTCTCCTTCCAAAATATCTTGGTAGGCTTAACCATCGCTTCACTCAGTTGGTTAACCTCATAACAAATGTTCAATCTCTTGTTCACTAGATACATTAGCGAACCCACTAACTGTTGATAGATAGTAGCACCCACTACCTCTACAAAAGTAGCATCCTCTTTCCTCCAAATTCCTGGAAGAGGAGTATCCATGGGTTTGCATCCCTCCATGTGAAACTTACCCAGTATCGCCCTTTCATACTTGCCTTGAGACACAAAATGTTCACCATCTTGCTTCCATATTTCCAATCCAAGGAAATAATGAAGGAGGCCCATATCCTTCATCTCGAACTCCTTTTCAAGGTCCTCCTTTCATGAGTGTATCAACTACTCATCACCAGTCAGTATTAAATCATCAACATAAAGAAAAATTATTAAAAGCTTACCCTCCACCATTGCATCAACCCAAGTGGGATCCTGCACTACTTCCTGAAAGGAAGATGGTTCAGTCACAATAAATTTTCTCATGAGAGCCATGTATCCAGTAAATTGATTAGGAGACTATCTTTGTCTATGCTATGAAGTAGGGGCCCCTACATTCTGTGCAACATCTAGTCTCAATCTATCAGCTTCTGTGGTGTGCTTTCTGCCATTTTTGATGGATGGATCTGCATGAGTGGCTTCCTCCACTCCATGAACCTCCTCATGTGGCTGATCCACATCTTGAGACTCATATTTGGGAACCAATAGTTCCTCCTCTGCATGAAAGTCTAGCTCCCTCTCAAGCGACAACCGCATGGATTTCCCCTCATAGAATTTTATATCTCGTCGCATAACAATCATCTTACTGTTAGGAAAATACACACAATAATTATGGGGTGTTTCTGTGTACCCCACAAATATCCCAACTTCAGTAGTTGACTCCAACTTCTTCCTGGCGTTCTTGGTCACATGCACATAAACAAATGAGCCAAAAATCTTAAAGTGAGAAACGTATGGTTTCATACCAGTGAAAGCTTCTTCAGGTGTACTCATGCCAAGTACTGTATGAGGACAATGGTTTTTCACTTAAACTGTAGTGTTGCATGCTTCCACCCACAAATGCATTGGTAGGCCCTGATCATTCAACATCGCATGTTCTACACCCATGATCGTTCTGTTCTTCCTCTTTGTGACCCCATTTTGTTGTGGGTTATGAGGCGTTATGAGTTCTCTTCGAATTCCTTCTTTGCTGCAGAATTATTTGAATTCATTAGAGATGTATTTTCCACCATTATCGCTCCTCAAATCCTTCACTTGCTTCCCCAACTCTTTTTCCACCAATGCTTTAAACTCACATAACTTTGAGAATGTTTGATCCTTCTTCTACATGAAGAAGATCCAACATTTACGAGAAAAATCATCCACAAAAATAACATAATACTTATGTTTTGTTGTTGAAGAAATCAAGAATGGTCCACACACGTCCATGTGAACTCTCTCCAGGATCACCGAAGCACGATTCTCCTTTTCATGAAAGGTGGAATTTAACATACTTCCCCATGGTGCAACCCTTGCACTGATCTAACTTAGAAAGTGTTCCCATTGGAATTCCAGTAGATATTTTCTGCATAATTTTCAAGGCTTCGTGATGAACATGGCCTAATCACCTGTGCCATAATTCACCCTTATCCTGACACACCACTTTTTCTGCCTTTCCCATCATGGCATTGCAACCATCTACCTCCATCTTGTAGAGATTCTTAACTCGAATCCCTATCCTCTTGACTTGACCCGTTGTTTTATGTCACAAAAAAGATTTTCCATCGCTAAAAACAACATCATAGCCTCTATCCTCCAACATTGAGACCAAGTTTTTCTTCAGACCTGGAACATGCATAACATATTTCAATTGAAATGGTTTACCTGACTCCCTATGAAAGGTAATGGTACCAATTCCAGTCGCATTGTATCATCCATCATCGCCCATCTCTATATGCATTTTGAGATCTTTCTCATCCAAGTCATTGAAAATCTCCTTATCTCCCATCATGTGGAAGGAATCGCCACTATCCAAATACCACATCGATCCCAATGCAGTTCACACCATGCATGCGATAAAGGAGAATTCAAGTTTAAATTGTGAGGTTAGGGCCTCACCAACTGCAACTCCAACAACCTTCTTGTTCTTATTCTTCTGCGGACAGTTAGTAGCGAGATGCCCATGTTCGTGATAGTAAAACAAATTCACTTTGGACAAATCTAGCTTGTTTTCTTTAGACTCGGATTTTGAATGGAATTTCTTCCCCTTCCCTTTCCTTGCCTTGGAAGCCAAAGCACAATCCTATTCGTCATCATGTTTTGATGAAGAGCCATCTCTGGTGTTCTGCCTGAACTCCTCCCGCGCTAGATCCGACCATAGTCATTCCCAATCTGACAATTTTTCCCTTCCATTGACAGAGTCTTGATAACTATGCCAATTCTTGGGAATTCCTAGGAGAGACAAGCTCACCAAATCATTATCAACGACTATTATTCCCACACTCTGTAGCTCATCCCAACATTGGACAAACTTCCTGAGATATTTTGGAATGGAGTCTCCCTTCTCCATCTTGATCTTCCCGAGTTTATCTTTGAGCACCAATTTCCTATGGTCGGTGTTGTTTTGGAATAAATCCTTCAAATCCTTCCACATTGCATATGGTGTGGCTTTCCCATGGAGGTTTGAGACAATGTGGTCTTGTACTCCCTCCAACAGGATCCTCCTCACCTTTGCCACATTCTTTTTCCATGCATCAAGATTTGCATACTGTGGTCTCACACTGTCATACAAAAATTGGCAAATGCATGTGCCAATTTACTGCCTCCAGACAACCTACCTCCTCTGCGCAATCTATGCTAATGGAAATCCCTGCAACGAATGAATCCCTCTTGCCTAGAATGCACATTCCTCATGGGCACATCCAATGTGTGTGTGGTTGCATGAGTGCACCCACTAAAGTCACAACTGATAGTCAAACTGTCCCTTTCACCTTCATCTCAACTGGATCTCCACTGGATTTGACATGCATGTAGTTAATAGTGGTAAATATTTAGTTGCATGTTCCACTAATTGTGAAATAATTAAGAATTAATTCACTGATATCTCACTAGTGTAAGTTCAGTTACAACTAGTACAACTGAGCTTAACTCACTTAACTGAGTTAAACTACTTTACAAATCACATAACTACACATATAACTCTGTTACAACTTTGAATCACTCAGTTACAACTAATTCGTCTTGCATGTCCCACCAATCAACTTTTGAACTCGAATTTACTATAGCTAACTAATTTTCCACTTCAGTTAACTATTTCCAAGTACTCATTGAGAATAGATTAATATTTATTGTCCAACAATTATTAAGGGATAATAATAGTTGACATACATCTATAAATAGAATTCGCTCACCATCTATAAATAGACATCATCTATAAATAGAATTTTCTCATCATCTAAAAATAGAATTCCAGCTAAAAATAGCCTGAGGATCCATCCTAGTGTAAGTGCATAATTTTCACTAGGATCTTCTTGTTTAATCTCAACATAAATTGTACAATATCAATATTTAATATTAATACTTTAGTATTGAAAATAATGCTTTTAGGTA
Organism: Picea sitchensis; assembly: GCA_010110895.2. Classification (NCBI taxonomy): domain Eukaryota; kingdom Viridiplantae; phylum Streptophyta; class Pinopsida; order Pinales; family Pinaceae; genus Picea; species Picea sitchensis. The sequence continues at coordinate 71,763 of SNQJ01S0051255.1, forward strand.
GTGTTAGATAGTTGATAGGGATCACCATCCGTAAACAATCACAATCTTGAGCCCGCTAGCCCTGGAGTTTGTCTATCAATTTATGTATCCCCGAACTCTGAGTGTTGTTTGAAGGACATGAAACAATAGAAATCCAATGTTGAGCCAACCAACCCGCAAGTCTGCCTATCAATCTGTATATCGCGAAACTCTTGGGTGCTATTTGTAGGACACAAATTAATAGAGGCCTAATTTTGAGCCTGCCAGACCGAGAACCTGCGATCCAAAAAGTGGCTAAGTATGGAATGCGGGATCCGTACATGCTCTATAAAATCTCATGATCATACTTTATAGTAGATATTTAGTGTGTATTACTCATTTTTCAGAAAATTTCTAGGTGCGGAAGTTGTCGGATTCACGTCTTCAAATTTCAGTTACTTTTATATCACTAGCCTGACCGACAGCTTCCCCATTTCATATTGTACAAAATTTTTGGCTCGCGGTTTTTCGAATAGGCGAGTTACCGGATAGGCGGGTTCAATATTGCATTTCCATTGTTCGGCCACCCACAAACAACACCCTAACTTTCGCGACCCACAAATTAGAAAACAAATTGAAATAAAAGAATATATACTATGCAAAGTCTAATGGAACAATCATATGAATGACAGGACATTAAAATTCAAATTATTCATTGCTATATTTGCGGTGAAGCTAATAGTACATAAACTTTACTTAAACATCCAAAAAATGATTGTCTTGTAACTTTTTGAAGCTTCTCTTATAAAAATAGATCCTGGAAACTATAAACATCGCTCGTTGTATGTATTCCTTGATTGTAGAACCTATTAACATGTTTAATGCACTCCATATGTACCGTTAAGACCAATTCCCGCTTCCGAAAATTTCCATCTGCTTTCTCTTTTCCCTCTGCTTTCCCTTTCTTTACTTACTCGTTTTTCAAAAAATGTCTAGGTGTGGGATTTGGCGGATTCACGTCTCCAGATTTCCGTTGTTACTTTTATATCACCAGCCTGACCGAGCGTTTCCCTATTTCATATTGAATAAAATTTTTGAATCGTGGGTTCCTGCATAGGCGGGTTTAACATTGCGTTTGCATTGTTCTGCCGCCTGCAAGTAGTACCCTGAATTCCACGATTTACAAATTAGCAAACAAATTCGCCTTCATCTTGTATGCTTTCACTTTCTATTTACTTTGTCCTTTTTCCAAATGTCTCATGATTTTATATACAGAACTTGAATTTTAGCAATATACAAATTTCCCTCTCGACATTGCGCTTCCACTGTTCCCGTATGCACAAATAGCACCTGAAATTCCATGACATACAAATTGACGAATGATATCTGTCACTGAGATGGAATATGACAATCAACCCCTCACGTCTCCTGGGTATATCTTCTGCCCTTTTTTTTTATAACACGCCTGACCGCTTTCCATACTTGGGCATTTCTTGGAATTTGTTTTGCGGGTTGGCGGGTGCACGAAATGTACAATGCTTCGTCACAATTCTCCATCACCGATACCTTCGTACTTATTTCCATATATGCAATAATTAAGCTTTAATTCTAGTGGTTCATCCTGCAGGAACCGTTAAGATTGTCATTAATGTCCAGAAGGCCGGAGAATATTTGTCATTACTACAAATTAAACCAATATTTGCGGAGAAGACTCTTATCCTTTCCAAGTATTCATTTCAAACATGCATCCTATTTTCGTGCGCCGAATGGTTGGCGCCTTTAAGATATATCTAATTCTTAATCTCTCTTTATTGTCACCGCGACCTTCACACTTTTTTCTAAATATGCAATTAGTGAGCTTTAATGGTAACAACTCATTTCACACGAACCCTAGAGATTGGCATTGATCATTGAAAGGCTCGAGGATATATTCCATTGATACGCATTAAAGAATAATTTGCAGAGGTTTATATTATCCCTCCCCAAATTTTACTTGAACCATCGTCTGGAGAAAACAAAAATTATCGTTAACTTGTGGCAGCAGTTCTGTCTAGATACAGTAAACACATTTGAGCATAATGGTCAGAGGTTCCACTATTCCAGGGCATATTCTTACTACTCATCTCCCTCCACCCAGGACCAAAAAGGAGATGGTCCCTTGGTACACCGAGAGATATATTTCAAGATAAAGAATTCCAAGGCAAGCCTACTTGCTTAGAGAACCTGCCCAGTTGCATTGATGGCTGACGGAGAGATTGATTTCATGGATTCTGAGCCAGAAGAAGATGATCTGATGGGCGATGATACAACAATGGATGATGGCAATGCGGAGATTGTTCCCACTCTTGCGCCCAAATTGAAATCAACCATAATGGGATGAACTTCCAGGCTCAGTGATGACGATCCTGACAACACCAAAAGGAGTTTCAGAAAAGAAACCGATGTTGAACGCAATAGCCGCTTTGTAGCTCGAAAGTAGGAATTTTAGAGGTCTAAATTAGTTTGTTCTGGGTGAAAGAGTTTCACTGTAAAGAAATGATATGTTGATTCTCCTAGAGATATATTTCAAGCCAAAAAACTATTCACTTGTGGGACTACTGTCGTGTTCTCTCGATATACAATTAACATATTCGGGAATCAGGACTAGAACTCTCACTGGTGCAAAGAATACTTGTACTAGTCATCTCCTTCCACCCAGAATGGACTAATTTGGGCCTCTGAAATTGCACGTGCAACCTGTGTCCCTGAAGTTTTTTTGACTGTGCAGAGACAATTTCTAGTTGTGTCCTAATTTTCTGTTAAGGGATATTCCATTTTCCTTACAACACTTTTCATCTTCTTCCTCAGGGGAAGCTTCTGAAAAATATCAATTTTACCACAGGATGATTTATCGAGGAGAAAACGGCAAGGATCCTGCATACTGCGGATCCCATTACTACATACTGCGGATCTCGTTCCTGTATTTGTGGCAGATACGTTCAATGTTTTGGCCTGAAGAACTGGGTCCAATTTCTAAGGATACATGTACAATACTCGTTGTTGTTGTTTTTTTAATGGATTTGCTATTAAAAAAAAATTCCTTGGAGTCCTCGTTGCTGCTTCTTTTCTGGATTTAACGCATGTTTTCATTGGCATGGTTTGATGGTCTCGTAGTTCATCTCTATTGTGTTTACTTAGGTTATTTGTTCTAATATGGAACATCTAACAATATATGTCAATGTACTGTGTCAATCCACCAGGATTTTATGAAAACAAAAAAATGGATTACACACAATTTCAAACCAACGTTCAATTCTATTCCAAATTTAGATAGAACATAGCAATACCAAAGTACAATGTTGCAACAAAATCTTCATTCTTGTTTCTAGACATGCAGTTATTAAGTTTTAATGCTATCAACCCATAATTCAAGAAGTTTAATACTTAAGTTAATATGTTACAGTCATGGAAGAATGTATCAAGAACACACTTACACCCACACGTTCCAATAAAATCTAATCTTCAACAAAACATTTGCTGATAATTAGTAGAAAATGAAGTTTGATACTTAAGTTAATATGTTACAGTCATGGAAGAATGTATCAAGAACATGCTTACACCCACAGGTTGCAATAACATCTAATCTTCAACAAAGAATTTGCTGACAATTAGTAGAAAATGATGGTTTTCCAATAATGGGGCTTGTTTGAAACCAATTCAAGTTGACAAAAAATGCCCTCCGCCTTTCTATTTTCCCACTCTTTTATCCCCTGTAGTTTCTCTTCCTAGTTACTTAATCATTTTTTTCCAAAAATGACTTGCTGCGCGGCTTGGCAGATTCACGCGTTTCGATTGAACGCTTCCCCTTTCTCTAAATCGGCCCTCTATTGTTTTGTGTCCTACAATTAGCACTTAGAGTTCTGCAATATACAAATTGATAGGCGGACTTGCGCGTTGGCTGGATCTACAGTGCACTTCTATTTTTCCATGACCTCCAAACAACATTTGGAGCTCCATGATATACAAATTGACACACGGGCTCCAGGGCTGGCGGGATCAAGATTGCCATTGTTTACAGATGGAAAAGTGTTAAAACGAGCCATAATACATTTCTGTCACAGAAGCTATATTAAAGAGAAAATCATTCCTCTATAGTTCTATGTCCTACAAACACCACCCAGAGTTCCGCACTATACAAATTGACATTCAGACTTGCAGGATGGTTGGCTAAAAAAATGACTTGGAGTTCCGCGATATAGAAATTGACAGATGAAGCATACAACCAAGAACCAAGTAAACTCGCGCATTGTATTCCTAGTCATTTTTTTTTGTGCCCTCCACCTTCGCACTTATTTCCAAGTATATATCTTCGCAGGAAAATGGGATGTCTATTACAGATGTGAATATATTGGCCCTTCTTTTCCGTCTTCTATACTTAGCCAAATATCCGTTTCTCCTTTCCCCAAACTTTATCTTTCTAGTCACTTTTCCATTTTTTCAAAAATTTCTGGCTACGCTTGTGGGAGGAGTTGCGGGTTCACGCTTGGACTCGTACTCTTATATCGCGACACCAACCGACCGCTTCCCCATTCCATACCCAGACACTTCTCCGACCACGGATTCCTGATAGGCGGGCTCTAGATTGGACTTCTATTATTCCATGACCTGCAAACAATACCGTCACTTCCGCGATATAAAAATTTACAACTGGACTCATATCATGTACCCCTTTTCGTATTAAGGTGTACCTATCATGCCCTCTTTCGTGCTATACATTTTTCCCTGAAAACTTCCAAGAAATACAATTTAACCATCAAGTCCTCACATCTTCTGTGGAACTATCATCACCCCATTTTGAAGCCCGTCTGTCCACTTTCTATACTTTGCCATTTCTTTGAATTTCTTTCGCGGATCATCAGTTTTGCAAGTTTAAGAAATATCCAGTTTCTAATCGTTGTTTCCTATGGCCGCTCCCTTTTTCACTTAGCAATAGAAATTATATATAATATCTTATTTCTAGGCATGCAATTCGCAAGCATTAATTTCAAACATAATGGAATGTCATTTTCCCATCGTCGGGTTGGTCCGTTCACAAAAAATTCAATCCTCACTTCAGAGAACGAGTCCTCCCGACCATTTCCCTATTCCATACTTAGCCACTTCCCTGGAATTCCGCAAATCTACAAACCGGTCGCTAAACTACCCCATCACGCTCTCTTTCATTTTCCATGTTTTGTAGTAAAAAATTCCGATACATAAAATTTGACTGTGGAACACTCGCCTCTCTTGAGTATCCCCGTAACCCTTTTTTGAATCTCGTACGACCGCTTTTCAGACATTTCCATTCGTTCGTTTCTCTCCCCCGTCTCCATGACCTTCACACTTGTCTATAATAAAAGAAAAAACCATTTGTTTTTGCATACATACATACATACATACATGCATACATACATACATACATACATACATACATACATACATACATACATACGTACATATATATATATATATATATATATATATATATATATATATATATGTATATATATATCTTGTTTCTAAATATGCAATTCTTGAGAATTTAATTATATATATATATATATATATATCTTGTTTCTAAATATGCAATTACTGAAATTTAATTCTAACAACTCATCATGCAGGAACTGTAAAGATTGTCATTGATGGGCAAAAGGCTCGAGGAGATCTCTTATTAATGCACATTAAACGAATATTTGCGAGGGGTTATATTATCCCTTCCGAGTGTTGATTTCAAAATCATGAAATGTCGTTCGCACGTTGTCAGCTTGACACGTTCACGAAACCTCCAATCCTTAATTTATCTTCGTCGTACCTTCCACCTTTGCATTTCTAAATATGAAATATGTAAGATTTGCTGCTAATAGTTCATCATGCACCACCCATACAGATTGTCATTAATCAGTGAAAGGCTCAAGGAGCTTTCCCATTCATAAGCATTTAACCAATATTTAGAGGAGAGTTACATTATCGGCTCTAAGTGTTCATTTCAACCATCGTCTGGAGCAAACCAACATTCTAATAAACCTATGGCATCATCTCAACAGTAGTTCTGTGGAGATACAATGAACATATTCGGGCGCAAGGACCAGAACTTCCAGTGGTCTAGGGCATATTCTTATAACTCAACCTCTGTCGCAGAGAACCAAGTAATTTGGACCTCTGGGATTGCTTGTGCAGGCTGTGTCCTTTAGGTTTTTTACTGTAAGGACCTGGTCTCTTGGTGTGCCGATAAATTTATTTCAAACAAAATAATTATTCCACTGCGGGACCTCTCTTATGTTTCTTTGTCACCTCAGGTCTTCTGCCAGATGTTAAGATTGTCAGAGCCAACATTGACGTCCATAGGAGAAGATTGAAAACAGTTCCTAGCAAAGCATAATAATGAGTTAGACCTCTTGCCCCATTTATTGGAAGACTTGATTTTAGTTCCTGAAGATATCACAAGCTTGTAGGTTAGTTCATTTAGAAATCCATTCCACGAAATTGCCTGGTTGTTTACAAGAATAACGGGACAGGAGTCCACAACAACTATTTCCCAGATGGCTCTTTATATTTTGTATTTCACAGTCAACGAACAAGCCATTTTTTATTGGGGCAAGTTAATTTCCCATGAAATCTATTCCCAATTGTCAAGCTTCAAAAGGGATTTTTTTTTTATACATCCTCCTACTTATTTTTTGCGATAACACATTGCTGTTAGTTTTCACAACTGTCTCTGTTCAAGAATGTCAACTGGGAATTTGACCCAACAATGTTCTGGTACCAAGACTTGTGGAAGCATAAGGATTCCCACTATTTTTATGAGGTTTTTAATGGCTTTGTGTCTGTTTTCAAAGTTTTGTTGTTAGGAGAAGATGCTCCCCGCATATCTGAACGGACAACCAGATTTTTAGATAGGAAGGGGACACTTGAACATTTGGATAATTACACTGTGATAAGAATTTTTGGCTCCACGGAAAAACCTTCTCTCCTTCCATGTCACATTATGGACAAAATGTTTGTTGCAAAAGTAGCACGACAATACAACTATTCGTTGCATCTATTGCAAAAGAAGAAAAAAAAGAAGTTCATTCCTCTGCCTTGGAAAGTAGGGGAGTTCGTGTTGAAAAACGTCATCAAAATTGATGAATTCACAACGCATTCTAGCAACTTCAACCTGCGATATGCTGAAAACATAAGAGGGGTCAACCCCGATAATATTTTTCGACAACATTTACAAACACTTGGCCTCGGTGATTGTTTTTTCAAAAACCACCTGCCCGAAAATAGAGACACTGGAAACAATGTTCCTTCTTCTAATGCCGATGACCTAGAAACAGTGCAAATCTGCACTAAATTGTACAAACAATAGGGGAAAGGCCCCGGTGACAACAATGCTCAATCGAAAAATAACACTCCAAAAAGTACGACATTCTAGAGAATTGCTCCAACGGCCCACCACAACAACAAAGAAACTCAGAGTTCTTCAAATGAGGGAGGAGCGAACGACCTTCCTCACTCTAAAATTGATAGTTCTCACAAGCTTCCAGTAGACAAGAAGAGAAAAAAAAAAATGTGGGACAAGCGGAAGAGTCGGAAATTTAGAGTGAGAACATGGAACTTGACACTAATATGGATAGCATGCTCCACTACCTTGATCATCCCAGAGACACCATCCATCATAGTCGTCCAATGGACATATCCGATACCAAATTTTTTTATGAAAATGAATCCTTCGTGTTCCAGAGCGTTGTTTTTTACAGCCAGTCCAAAAAAATGATAATTGAGAAAAACGATGTAAAAAATAAGAAAGGAAAATCTTGTTTAGAGGTTGGCCTTGCCAACATGCGGCCGTCCCAAATATTTCAACTTCACAAGGCAAGCGAAGATGCACTTCATGATTCCATTGGAGGCATTAAAGACGAGAATGCCAGATTGAAGGACCAGATTAAGGAATTGGAAGAGGCTTTGATTCCTATGCCATTGCTTGTCAATCCTTTGGCAATAGACATTCCTGTCACCCTGAAACCAACTTAAAAGGATCCTCCAACCTCCTTGAATCCTGTAGAGGATATGTGGAGAATAATATCAAGAAAATAATGGAACTGGTTACTGAGGCGTGGAAAACATCATAAACCATCACTTCCCTTGGAACCAAAGCAAATAGTTTGCTCAAACATTTGCTGGCGGAGTTAAAAGATGAAGAACATTTCTATTTAAACAAAGTCCTTCCTTTTGGCACCATTGTCAACAATATGACAAAAACAAAAAGAAGACAACAAGATCTTCCATCCAAAAACTAGATTAGTCAATTAAATGCATGCTGGAAAGAAAAAGTGAAGAACATGCATCTCATTGCTCAGTCATGTGAACAAGACATATCAGAGAAAGATAAATTATTCACAAGGCTATCAAGAATAAGCTTAGCCGGAAAGACCAATGACTTCCAAGACCCTAAATTAATCGAAAAATCCTTTCCCTTAACTAGGAAAGAGTTTGATAATCAGGTACATATGTTTAAGGCGTTGTCTCTAGAAACGTTTTACAACATCCTTGAATATGATCAAGCTCACGTCCACAACTGGCTAGTCGACTATTCAGTACAGAATGAGGAAACTCATCAGGCTCTGTCTAGAATATTTCGACCGACTTCCGGGAATTAGAAAATTATCTTTTCAACATAAAAATATGGAATGAGATCAATGTCGCCCCAATGAGAAGCTACATTGAAGAATGGTTGGAAAGGGAATTGAAGTAGACCACCGACGAAAGGAAACAAGGAGTTGTCAGGATTCTAGTAGCCATCGATGACATCAATGAAATGAAAGAAGCAAACAAATAGCCAAATGACTCATATGTACCATCAATGTAAGTCTACTGATCACATCCTGCTTTGTTTATCAACCCAATTATTCCACTTTTTTAAATAGAAATGTGTAGGCAAACACTTATACCTTTCAATTTCTTTTTTTTGCAGGTCTTCTTTCTACAATCCTGTTTCTTGTACATATTTATCTAATGGTCCGCGGAAGCCCCAATCCTAGTATAAATGACAAATGCATTGAAATTTCCATTGATATGTAACATACTTTTATTTTTTTATATATTTCAAAATTTCGAGTAGTATGTAACAAACTTTTATTTTTTGACATATTTCAAATAAAATTGTTTTCTTATCTCCTTTTAAATTCATGTCCTCACACATTTTTATCTTTCACCAGTCTATATGCCAAATGCATTTAAATTTCCTATTTTTTTCTTCCACTATGAACAAAATTGTATTTTGTTATATACTTTCAAAAAATAAATGGTGCTCTACATGCCAAGCATCATTTACTGCATGGATAAATTTCCAATTTTTTTCTTGCACTATGAACAAATTGTATTTTGTTATATAATTTCAAAAATTAAATGGTGCTCCACATGCTAAACGTCATTTACTGCATGGATACCACCTGTGCTTCATGTTGCTTGCCACATCTTCACTACAGTTTCCTATCTCTCTGCGGGGTCGTGCCTTAGCAGAAATTTTATGCCCCATGTTCCGTGATATACATGTTGCACACACCATTTCCGTGATATACATTTTGCATCCTATCTCTCCGTGGGGTCACGCCTTATAGCTAACAAAATTTTATGCCCCATGTTCCATGATATACATGTTGCACGCAACATTTCTGTGATAGACATTTTGTACTGAAGACTTTCATCATTTACAATTCAACCCCGTTTTCCACAATTTACCTTGCTCCGCGGGGTCGTTCCTTAGCGCTAATGAAATTTTATGCCCAATGTTACGTGATATAGATGTTGCACACAACATTTTCGTGATACACACATTTTTGTGATATACATTTTTCACTGAACACTTCCGTCATTTAGAATTCAACCCCATTTTCCAAAATTTACTTTGTAACCTCGTTGGCAGGGACTACCACGCGACCTTGTTTTAATTATAAAGAATGACAAAAAGTGAAAAAATGCATCCACAATGAATAGAAAAATCGAGAGTCGGGTTTATTTTGATTACAATTAATGAAAAAAAATGAGAAGACGCATCCACAATGAACAAAAGAATCCATAATCAAGTTTATCATAGTCAATTTACAATGAGACAATGGATCATATTTTTTAATTTTATGGTGGAAGCCTATTGACATCTATATACAAATATTTGAAACGGATTTATTATTGTTTGTATAATTTTATATGTTTTGAGATTGTGGTCATCTATCCATGAGTAATATGTTCTCAAGTAGCCTCCAGGGTGTAGAACAATCAGTGATGAAGTGTGTTGTTAAGGCACTCAGTTATGTGAAGTCATGGGTCAGAAATCCTCAACTAACCTTGTGTCTAAGGTGAGGAACAACCTTAGCATGCCTCTAATTATAGTGGTATAACACTATCACCTGTGGTATAACACTATCACTTATCAAGCTAGTACGTGCCTAAAAAACATGTTCTTAAGTCGAAATTCTGTCACTTTTTGAATTTATATATGAAAGAACGATATCAAGTATAACAAAGGTTCAATTTATTTGTTGAATTAGTTTATTAAAGAATATAAATGCATTGATACTCATGAGGTTAATATAATATAAGGAGAGTTAAATATTTTTTAGAAAGAGAAAAATAAATAATACAAGTTAGACATAAAAACAATTAATTTCATAATACATTATGATTTATTTTGAAAACCCTAAATTGTAAAATTTAATAGGTTTATTAGCTTTGGCAAAACCAACTAATCAAAACATTTTACATTGGAGATCTCAAATCTTTGTATATACTTCATGGACATCAAATAAGATGGGTTACCAAAACCATGAGCTCTCAAACCACCATTAGTAAACCCATTTAATAACTATTATCTTCTACTCCATCAAAATTAACCCTAACAATATCTTCTTAAAAAAGAGTATATGAAAGCTTCGATGAGAATGAAAATAAAATGATGAAAAAAGTTTTCCAACTAACTTAACTCATTGCGTCTTAATATGAGATTTCACTTTTTTAGCCTTTGTTTGAAGAAGTGGTGCATTAATAATTAAAACAGATATAAAAGTGAGGAACAATGAAGTAGTTATTTACTTTACTGGTCCATCAGATCATCATGGGGAGAGGAACAAATTATCTCCACTTGATTAGAATTTGTACCCCCTATCCCTCTCCAAGAGCCGAGGTAGCTCAAGGAAATTTGTACCCCTATCCCTCTCAAAGAGTCGAGGTAGCTCATGTAAGGTCAGGTTATTCTTATCTTTGGTCAGGATTGGTACTGGAATTTAAAAATGGGACAACTAATCAAATTTGATGGTTTTGACAACTTTATTACTCATTTACTTATTTTAATAGTTTTAATTAAGAATGTTAACATTCATCAAAAAAAAATCATTTTATTTGATGAGCAAATTGTGGCAAGATGAACAGTTTACCCTTCAAATTCCATCTCATCCTTGACTAAATGAAAATAATAAGAATAATACTGTAAAATTATCCTCAAGAAATAGTAATATAAGAAGAAACAATATTCAAAAGCAATCATTAAGCACTCTGCTAAACAACATTGAATGCTGCCTGAGAGTGGATATACACTGTCCGGTTTAAATTGCTTTGAAACATACTCACCCTAGCAGGGTGGATATTGGTCACCATATTCGAGCATCAACTGGTTTTCATCCACTTCTTTACAATTTCCATGACATAATAATATGATTAATATTCTTATTTTTTTTTCCAACTTGAAATGTTACCGGAAACTCACCAATACTTCCCCACTTTGTAGACGGTATGGATGATAAACCAAAGCCCCAGGGACACTAGGCTTGAACTCGTGACCTCTCCCCGTAAAAAACACGTCTCACCAATTGTGATTATTATCCTTACTTACAATGAGAAGATTCATACTTCTTTACTATTTCCACGACAGAATAATACTTGGAAATAATGGAGAAAGCACCAGTTGTAAGCACTAGTTATAAGCTTTAGTTGTGAGAGTCAGTTGTAAGCGTGTTAAGAGTCAGTTCTTAGTTAAGAGTCTAGTTTTCTTTGGTTTTCATGTAACCGACTCGGTAGAGTCTTTTCCTATATAAAGATGTAATCTGTCTTCATTGAATAATACAGAAATGAGCGTAGCCTCACGGTGTGTTTGGTTCGTATATTTTATCTTGGTATCAGAGCTTGAGAGGTTTGGACTCTCGGCACGCCACTGAAGCGTGAAATCACTTGCATGAGCCGGCTGCATATCATTTCGAGGAGGAGCGTAGATTTTGACAGCAAATATTGAAGCGTGCAGTGTAATCTTGGAGCAAGCTTGAAGGTTTTGAATACGTGAGGCTGGTGCATGAGCTTGGGAGCAAGCGTGAAGGTTTTAAATGCGTGAGGCTAGTGCGTGCAGGGTTTGCATGCATGAATGCATGCATGATATTTTGATATTGGGTGCATGCGTGGAGTTTGATTGCATGTGTGTGAAGCTTTGCATGCGTGAAGTTGAAGGAAGGACTCTTTTATTAAAGTGAATCTTTTATTATTAAAGTGAGGTATACTCTGTTTTTATTAAAGTGAAGTTTTTTCTTATGATTACCTTTGAAAATCATAAAGGTGGAGTTTTTATTATTAAAGGTGGATGCATGTGTGAAGTTTAAACTTAATGTGGGATATTAAAGTTTAAAAAAAGGAGGATATTTTGGATATTAAGGTGCATGCATGCATGATTTAAGCTAAAAACAGAGGTAGATTTGGAATAGTGGATCCGAAGGCAGAGCGACGGATTGCTCAACACAAGAGAAAATTCGACAAAAAGCTGCATATCTTTGGTGATTCACTTGCAAAGACTAACTTGCAGAGATGGCGAATCCTCTAGAGAAGACCTACCTCAATGATGCCAACAAGTTAGATGCCTCAAACTTCATTAACTGGAAATTCAAGATGCAGATGCTCATGGAGGGCTATGGTGTTTGGAACATTGTGAAGGGAACTGAACTGAAACCTGATGCGGCTGCAGGTGCGACAGCAACACTGATCCAAGATTGGGAGAAGCGCAAAAACAAGGAAAACGTATTGTTGCGCATGTCAGTTAAAGATAACATAATTCCACATATTAGAGACACTACAACTTCTGCTGCAACATGGACAACTCTTAAACCATTGTATGAAACTAGCAACACAAATCACATTTTGTTCCTGAAAACTAAATTGTTAGGCATTAAGATGGATGGAAATGAATCTGTTAGTTCATTTTTGGGTCGCATTAAAGAGGTGAAAAACAAGCTAGTAAATATAGGGGAAACTGTTTCAACACTGATCTAGTGACTATTACCTTAAATGGTATGCTAGAAGATTATCGTATGTTCATAACAGGTCTTGCAGCAAGGGAGAAACCTCCTATGTTTGAAGAACTGACAGGTATTTTGTTACAAGAGGAAGAGAGGCATGGGAATATGAAGCCTCTGAGTAAAGATTTGGCACTATGGTCAAATAATAGATCTGCAAGAGGGAGATCAAGAGTAAGAGGCAGAGGAGGCAGTTCATGGCAGAGAGGGAGTTCATGGCAGAGAGGCAATTCATCGCAGAGAAGACAATCTCCAAATCAAGGTATGCACTCTAATAGGAATAAGTCAAAGAGTTGTTTTTATTGTGGTCGACTTAGACATATGGTTAAAGACTGTCATAAGAAGAAAAGTGATGAGGCTAGGAATAAACCTAGAACACATTCAGGTCATTATGCAGAAAAATCTTCAAATCAAGATCACAGATTATTTATTGCTAGTGATGATATTGATGAACCCC
>SNQJ01S0051256.1:0-36918 GCA_010110895.2 Picea sitchensis
TTAGCCTTAGCATATGTATTTTTCCTTGTTATTTTGGTAGGAGAGTATTATTTTGGTTTGGAGAGTGATGAATAATTGAGTTAGTCTCATATTCTTGTGACTAGTTGAGATCTTATCACCAACTAGATCTATTTTTGTATTTCATTGTTATTTCTTAGGATCTTGCCTCTTGTTGATGTTTTGGTAGCTGCAAGAGGTATTAACCTCCATGTGTAACCTATGAGTTAGAATAGAGTATTCCATAAGCAGGTGAACAATTAAACAGATGTGTGGAAACACAAAAATACAAGTTGACCTAGAAGAATAAATAATATTAGAATATTTTCTTCCAGAAATACAAGTCAGCTCCACAGGAAAAAGATAAACATAAAATATAATTACCAGAAAGTCAGGTCGACCCAACTAGAAAAGTCATTGGACAAATCAATATAAATAGAGGACGTTTTATCTCATTTGCACATCGAGTCAGAGCAGAAGTCTTGTGGAGAGATGCAGTTGCAGAGGAATAAGGGCGCATGGTCATCGCTTGGTCTTGGTATCTCTCTTGGTGATTCTCTTGGTGACATTCTTGGTGATATTCTTGCTAAGTATGGTGCAATTCTGAGAGAGTAGTGCAGTTGTAGTTGTTGTAGTTGTGTATGGTACTTGTTCAGTGGATATGGAGACTCTCTCTTTTATGCGCTACACTTGGAGAAGGAGCGCTCTACTTGTCTTAAGTTGTTGTTGCAGTTAGCATCTAGGGTTTATTTGTTGGTTCTAGAGTAGGATTGTTGGAATTATTATAAGAAATGGTTAGTGTGGTTGGGGGTGGAATATGTGAATGCCTATGGTTGGGTGAAAATGATGTGACATTTTCTATGGTTAAATGAGTATACCAAAATTTCAACATGGAATTAAAGCAGGTTTCCTTCATAATAGTCAAACTGATGGAAGGAATATCTTCAATTTCCCCCATTGTCAAGCTCGTTGAGCACTTACTAAAACCACTAAGAAGATCACCTAAGTAGGCGCATCACTTCCCTGGATTAGATCTGTTAATTTCTAAAGTTAATAAATTAGGGTTTCCTCATAAAATCCTAGGTTTGCAGTGTCAGTTCCTTCTTGTCAGTTCCTTCATGCCAATTCCTTTGTGCCATTTGTAGTGCTAGTTGTAGCATCAGTTGTAGTGCCAGTTGTAGTGCCAGTTGTAGTGCCAGTTGCAGCACCAATTGCAACACCATTTGTAGTGCCAACATTAGTTGCAGTACTTGTTGTAGTGAAATTTTTTGTGAAGTATTGGGACTAACTTTTGGTTGTCTTAGTGTGCCTTACCCTAGTGCATCTCTAGATATGTTCATATTTCCAGTTGGATCACCTTGAAATTTTTGGGTTCGTCATTGCTTGTCACTTTTGTTGGATGGTGTTGTTGTTGTCGGAGGTTTCGTTGTTGCCGAAGGTATGTACTTGTATATGTTTAAATTGTTGATCCAAATTATTTTGAGAATGACATGAAGACATAAATATAGAAAAGATACATAAAGGAAATACACAAAGATATTGAAAGAAATTGAGAAATATAATGTAAACCAACTTCTATTAATGCACAGGAGAGAAAAACAGTGTAGAACAAAAACTGGAAGAATTGGGTAGCCTATCTCTGAAAACAAAGAGATGTTGGTTGCGCTTCATTCGTAACAAGCTTTAAATCACACTCCATTTCTTTCTTAAAGGGCCTCCTTCACCTCAATTATATACGAGAGAGTGAGAGGAGAAAAATTTCCATGATGCATGTGGGATAAACTGGACTAAGTTTATAAAATTTCATAGGCATGTAAAACACTATGAATTCTTGGGCAGTCTCCCATCCCAATACTACTCTAGCTTGAGTGTGCTTAATTGTGGGATTCTAATGGTATCTGGTGCATTAACACTATGTTGTAGGCATGTACATAATACCACTAGGAAATCATTAAATGATGTATGTAATTAACAAATGAAGATGAAATCACATTCCATTCCCCATCAAAAGCGTGAATATCATGGTTTATCAAAACCACATGCTCAAAATGGTGATTTGGTGGAAGAGTTGGATGGCCAGTGAGATCCATATGGATCATTCCTCCCCCCCCTTAGTAATTAATGGTCCCCATTGCATCAAGTTCCCTTGGGAGACGAGGAGACTTCTTCTAAATGTAATGTCCCCACTTTAGGACATTGTCACAGTGCAGAGATTTATGTTGACCAGAGTAGCCAAATGGATGTTATAGTGAGTACATGAGTATTTGAGAGGCATTGTGGGGTCCAACTTGCATCTATCATCATATTCCATCATTATGAGCCATTCCTCACAGGTTGGCTTTGGTTTCATTGCATTCCGACGATTTCCATGATTTTGACTATTTTGAGCTATAAGTTAATTGAAATCACTGAAGAGGTCATTTTGGGCACATTACTTGGAGGAACCTCTCAGTGTTATAGCTCATTGAAATAATGGATGATATAGCGAGTACAGTGGTATTTGAGAAGCATTGTGGGGACCAGTTGGCATTTACCATCATATTCCATCATTATGAGCCATTCCTCACAAGTTGGCTTTGGCTCACTTGGCATCTCATCACATTTCCATGATTTTGACTATTTTGAGCTATAAGTTAATTGAAATCACCTAAGAGGTCATTTTGGGCACATTACTTGGAGGAACCCTCAATGTAATATCTCATTGGAACTGGGAGGAGAAAAACTACAGGATGGGATGGCTAGAAGTGACTTTTAGTGGACAAGGAAGCCACAAGGGAGAGATAAGGAGATTTTCTGCAAAGAGGTTAATCAATTAATTAAAGTGATTTAATTATTAATTAATTATTAATAAAATGAGTCACTTTGAGGGACAAGGTGAGCCAAAAGTATGAAAGGAAAGGCAAGGGCCTCTTCCTCATTCATTCATGTATGTTTATCTTTGATATATGGTTTTAGCTAGTGAGCCCAACATTGGGGCTTGAGGTCTTGACATAACAAACACTAGAGGATGATTCAATGGTGAAAAAATCCACCTAGCTTGTCCTGGAGTTTGGTAATTGAGATGTAATACTCTCACACACCATTCTAGTTCTAGATGGCCCAGCTGCAGGAGGATTCCACATTAGTTGCTTATGAAGATAGAGAGAGGGTGCCTGTGGCTCCCAAGGGGCACATTCATCAGTACATCCATCCCAGTCGAGAAGGGATTTCGGGAATTCCGTGTATTGGGTTTTCCTTGCAGGTTCCTTGGCATCATTCTTGGTGGTTTTATGGAGTCTTTCAGTGGATGATTGATTTGCATTAAGAGTGGGACAATTTCCCCAAGAGGAGGGGTGCACCATCATTTGGAGGGAAGCTACACTCCATGATCTTAAAGGTGTCTTTTGAGGGATTTGAGAATTCTGTCTCTACTGCGCCAGGATCTATCATTGTGGAGAGTTTCCAAGCATTTGGAGTCCTCCTTCATTAGGGATGAATTATCTAGGGCTTCAGTTATCCGGTGGGGCCAACCATTCTGTGGGGGATTTCGGATCTACAGAGTTTTTGAGGGATCTTGGAGATTCGGTCGTCTGGGTTTTTCTTACCATCACTCTATCTATTGTTTGGCATCTTTATGGAGGTGATTGGACATATTTGACAACAAAGCCGAAATATTGAGGAGCTTCAATGCTTCCACTGGTAGAGTGTGGCACTTCCAACAAAGCTGAGGGGTTTGCACTTGGCATTGGTCTTCATCTCATCCATCCCTTTGGAGGATTATTTTGTATCAACAGAGCAATTTTGTAGAAACTCATACTTGTTATATATTGTCTATCATCTTACACACCATTGAGCATTGCAAATTGGCATCTCCATTGTAGCAGTGTCTCTTCTATTTTATGAATAAAGAAGATTTGAGATGTTTTGGCTTGTTCATCTTATTGCATATGGTTGAGGTATGTTCCATGGTTATCTCTTTCAAGTTTTCTCTCAGATACACACATATAAACACATCTAAACAAATGGATCAACAAACCGTTTGACTAAATAATTCAATTTAAAAGTTTTGAAAAGATACCAAAATAGTGATGATCCTTACATAATGGCTTGGGATCATTACGTTGGTATCAGAGCTAAATCAACTCGGGGTCTTCCATAGGGATAAATGGAGGTTTGGAAAGAAGTTGATAAGATAGCCTTTAAGATACAATCATTGGAGATCATGTATGATGGCCTTAGCAAAGGGAAACTAAGGTTACAACAACCTTCCTACAATATGTACTTTAGAAATCCCCATTGGAGAAAAATGGGATATTTTACAGGGGGGATGACTGGCAAAGGTGTGAAAAGAAAAAATAATAAGCTATATGGTGGGAAGAATGAAGAAAACCCACACCTAGGGGAGCATGCTACCTTGCCAGCTTGTGGCAATGGGGAACTAGATCATAGGTGCAAGGGTAAATATCAGGAGCACATTATTGGAGGCATGTCATGATAGTGAAGGTGAGGTGTGTGAGGATGGAGCCGTAGATGTGGACTCGTGAGTAGTTGGATGATGATAGTGACTCTTGCACAGAGGCTAGTGATAGTGACTCCACCTCAAAGGATAGTGATGATGACTTGCACAGAGGATAGTGATGCTTGTGCATGTTTGAGGAGGAGGATGAACCTTGTGTAGTGGATAGTCAGCCTGATGACGTGGGGATCGACAGTCTCTAGTGTCTCAACATATCGCCACATACCATTGATGACCTAGGCTCCTACAGTAGTGACACTAGTGATGATTCACACGTTAGCACCTAGAGATGATGAGCTCCTATGTTGGTCGTGACACATCTCACACCTATTCGCATTAATCTATGATGGCTACATCATGAAGAGATTAGTGTACCGCTGCATGTTGGGTGAGCTCTAGTGTGAGGGATGCACACCATGTACGTGTAGACCCATTGTGATCCGTGGAGGAGGTACAGATCTACGTAGTTGACCTCACACACACAAAGTCATCCAGAGAGATTGAGTCATGCCTATTGGAGAATTTAATTGAGAAGATTGTAGAGGTCAAGTATGTTGATGGGGCACTACTCCCATGATCGACCGGTGCATTGATGAGGATGCACTTTTAGCAATCAGGATGACCATAAAACGTGTTCCGATACGTGGAGTATATAGTAGCGGTGCTGAGTCACAGAGGATAGGCTACCCAAGGCTGGATACAGTGTGATTTAGATGGAGATAGCATCTAGTGATTGGGTGTAGTGGCATACAAGAGTACCCAATGGCACAATAGGTAGTGGGATGGGGCCTAGCACGCCATCTAGCGTGATGGTGTTTTGGGGATTCCGTGAGTTGACACTAGCAAGGAGGGGTTTGATATGGAACCCCATGACCATGATCAGATACCCTTACCCTAGGCGAGTTTGGAGAGTTAGTGAGGCTATGATCGTGGCAACCACTAGACGTATTAATGACATGCATTGTTTATGGATTAATCTGTAAGTGAGGACACCTAGTCCCATCTCCCTATATCCACCCTGATCTAGAAATCAAAACAGACGTAATACTACTCTTTCCCTAGATCTAGTCTATTGAGTGAACTAAGAGATAAAGGAATATGAACATACCTTATGAACGCTTCCTAAGTCTCTTTGTTGTTCCAATCTTTTCTCCGATGCTCTTGCTCCATCCGGATCACCATGGCCGTAACAAACCAATCAAAGTAAAAGTGCATTAATATATTCAATAGCTAGTCTATACATGTGGGATCAAGGAATCATGTAATAAAGTGACATCATCTTCATGGGAAAGGGACATATTACTACATTGATTAATTGAAAGAGAAACTTAAAACCTAAGCCTTGATGTCGTAGGGCTCCTTTCAATGGCTCCTAGCTCCTATTAATACTACACTTGCTCATGCATGAAGAAAAATAAACCACTTGTGATGACTCCTATGTAGTCTCTGTTGTTGTAGCATCAATTCTCCATACTGTGACTTGATAATTCTCCAATCAATCTCTTTGCTAGCTTTCGCGCTTAACCTTTTCATGAAATCTCCTCAATATATAGAAAAGATATATTATTTACTTGGATAGGAATGATCCCAATATATATCTGGAAAGCCGCGAATTGAAAAACCATTAGAAAGTTAACTCACCCTTCTAGAAGATTCCTCTAGAAGGTTCGGCGAGATCTTTATCTTTTTCCCTCTCTTTAAAATGATGTTCGCATCTTCAGCCTTGAGTACGCAGAGAATTTCACCCCAATGAGAGTAGCTCATGAGAATCAAGCATTCTCGCTAGAGAGTACATATGCGTACCGCGAATCATCTTTTCTTAAAATATGATGCTTCAAAACCGATAAGTGTAACCTTTCTCAGGAAAAATGTTCTTATGGAAGAGCTTGATATTTCATCATCACGACATTATCATAACACCATCACAATGACCAAAATTGTGATAATAGAATGCCCCCAAAATCCGAGTGGACCAATGACGCCGACGACTTTGTGTCGATGTGTGTCAAGAACCAAAAGCGCATCTGATCGGAAACCTGCAAACATCCAAGCATCGCCAGAATATCATATACGTAATCCCTTCCGAGGTAGCACCGTATACTCAGATCATCGATTGATGACATCATAAACAAAGATCATGGCCACCAATCATACATTGTGGATCCATGTAAGTCATAACACAGCATAGCCACCAATACACTATGGATCTATGCGACAAATTTTAGTCAAGACGACATAACCACGAAACATGCCACAAAGGGATCTATGTGTCACAAATAATACATACTTCAAGCAGCAACCTGGATCAAAAAGATAATATCCGTGGTCTTCAATCTCATCGCTTCAAAGTACGAATCACCATGTGATTACATGTGTCGGGGTCGAACATGGTAGAAAAAAACTACCGCCATTGATGCAACTGCTAAAGTGCGAGGGAAATCACCATTAATGTCAATGAATCCTGAGGTACACTAGTACAATCTATCATTCGCTAATAAATGAATTGATGTCGAATAATCGCATTTAATCTTCGATCGTGGGTCGTTGATGTAAAACCCACGTCGGAAGCTGGTGGAAACTTGCCATTGAGGCATTAAAGCTCCAAGGTACTGAATGATTTTGAAGTCTCAATCCCGGATAATGTTCTGTCGATGAACAAGACTCACACAGAGGGCCTTGATGTATCCCCATCGACACTAAAATGAGTAAATGCAGCTGCCTGAAAGTGAAATGTAGTATGTGGTAATTGACTTTGGACACATACCGCTACAAAAAGAATGGATAACCGCAGATGGTCAATTAAGTAGAGGTTTCGTGATGACTTCTCTTTGAACATATGAACGATAATTACCAATGATTTGGCAAGATTGACTCAAATATGACACATGGAAAGACCTTTGTTATCAAATCCAATGAGAGACAAACGGATTTCCAATTCAAACCGGTTTCACATGATGAATAAGGAGTGTCATGTCTAAGAGCCACTCTTAATGCCAATTAATGTAAAGATGAACATATCCCTTCCACCCTTTTCCCCACCATTTCCTGCAAGTACCTCTTTATTTTTATGCAAGCTCTAAGAGGATCACATATGCTTTTTAATAAAAGCTCATCCTTCAGACGAGTCCCTTCTGAGTATTTTTAATGAACCATAAGAAGGAGTGGTTCAATCCTGTATGGGCCTGCCAATGTTTGTTTAACGAGTCCAAAGATAGAACCCTCGAAGGTTTTTCATGATTTCCAAGAGTTCTAAAAATGTGAAAGAAAACTCATATCCCATACTGGCCTTTCAATGTTTATTTTATATTCAAAGAAAGAAAACTCAAAGGTTTTTCAAGATTATAGAGCTTGGAAAACACTTAAAAGAGAAATCTCGCTACCTTTCAGACAAAGTTCAACGACCTAAAAGGTTTAAAATATCGCTCGAAGGACGCTTAACTTCAAATACTTTAACGAGAGGAAAAATAGCAAGATCGCCGACAATCTTTTCATTTAGAGAGTCTAAAAGAGCTTAAAGATAACTCCAAAGGGGTTCCTTTTTCATGCAACCACAACGAGTCTAAAAGGGATGCTAAAAACAACATCAATGCTCTAGGTTTTCGCATGTGCAAGAACGGATAAAAGGCATTTGAGGCTTTAGATCAAAGTTCCATAAAAAACAAACAAAACACACCATATTGCAAAATTTTTTGGATCCATAACCATCTCAGATTAAGTACCGTAAAGTCATTTTTCCTCTAATTCTCTTGCATTAGAAATTAGGGTAAAAGAGTGACTAAATATGAAACCCACTCTTTACTATGGTAAAAGCAGTAAGAAATTTACATTTCATTTTACCATATGTTTTACCCATTTACCAATTTAGTGCAAAACCTCCATTTTACCTCCTCCGACTCAACATCACTGAGAGCCAAGCATCATTTCGTGAATCGTCCGGATCAAAGTGGTAAGTACCTCATCCTCTTGCTTTGCATGGTTCAAAATTATGATTTTAATGGCTAAAATTAAATTTTTTGAGTGAGTTTTGAAACCTTATGCGCTGCGGAAGGATTCTCTGTGCTACTCCATAATGGCGAGAAGTCCTTATTCTCGCAGGCCGGCTTAAGGTAGGGTGCGGGAAATCCTCACTGTGTGTTATACCCCGCCTGCGAACAGCACAGAGTCAAATTTTTTTGTGTAATATATTAGCCAATAAAATCAATTTTCTCATATTTTAATATTACTAATTATCTTTATATGGTTGCCATGTAGGTTAATAGCTATCGCTATGGTGCTCGAATGGAGGAAGCGAGCATGAAGAAGACAATGCCGCTACCGAAAATCATCCTCAAACCATCACTTCTTTAAGAGATTGCGGTCTCCAAAAGTATTTCGCGATATCGGGCATGAGTTCGTGTTCATTGTTGGAACATTTAGTCCGTATGTGGGATCCGATCAGCATGTTTTTAATGTTGGTATTCACACATTAATAATTGATATCGAGGATATCTACTCCCTTACTGGATTGTCAAGACGTGGTTCTTATGTTAGCTTGACTGTTAACCGCAGAGGCGGTATAGGATGAGTGATATCATAGGCAAGCATCAGCAGGCTCGAGGCTGAACGGACTGAAGGTGGCTATTTGGGGAGGACCGATATCACTCTCCGTGACCATACTCTTCACCATAGCCTCGATGGCGGAAGTGCTGCCTCTCATATTGCTCTACAGAGCTATTTTCAGTTTGCCCTCGAGTGTGTCGAGCCCTCGGTCTTCAACTGGGATGTAGGTTATGCAGTTCTCAGAAACAACTAACAAAATGTGCTGGCACCCAAAGCAGCCATATGGATCATTGCTAGTGTCCTTCTTCCTAGAGAGAATCCCTGTATTTATATTACAGGCTGAGTGGGACTTGTCAGGTCCTAGAGATCTGAGGATGTTACGACGGTGTTGGCTCATGGCCCGACACATAGAAGAACCGATCATCAAGTATGATGATAATTTCTTTGACTGGCTTCAAGGCCAAGTTTTGATGATAGAGGATTATGCATGTTGTCTTGACTTTCTGGTGATCCCGACTCTCGTCTCTTCCAAGACGACAAAGGGGAAATATTGGTAAGAAGTACACCAACTTTTTAACTTTTAGATGTTTTTGTATTTTCACTACATTAAATTTTTTTAGATTTATGTTTTATCCAAGACTAACACCAAAACTTTGTTGATAAATACGTGATGTTGAGCCTATAGACTACAGCTTCTCCTATCCAAATACGAGGAGAAGTGTTAGCCTAAATTTCAAGATGAGGATTACCTTACTGGGGAGCAAAACTTAGAGGGCTTGATGTATGATGTTCCATAGATGCCTCTGGACGAGATCCCACGACCAGCCATAATCGCGGGGAGTCTCTCACCTCTATAATTGCTTGTTCAGAGTCATTAGGGACTTTAGCATGCTATCGGGAACATCATTAGTGATGTCACTTTGTAGAAGCCATGAGCTCCATTTTGATATTTTGGTCTTCTGAATCATTTTGCAAAAACAAACTTTGATCGCTATATATATACATGGTTTTTAACGGCTTACTTTACACTTGTGTAAATTTTTAATGTGTTTGATTTATAAATTGTCTAAATGCCCGTCTAAATACATAATTAGCTAAAGCATATAACAATGTATTAAGACGCCTCGAATGTGTCATATCTCTATGAGGTCAAAATATCGCTCCAAGAGGCAACCAAGAAATATACCTTTAATAAAGTAGGACTTCAAATAAAATATACATTACTGAGCTGTAGTACTACCAATCACGAGTCAAGTCGTACAACCAAAGGACGAATTCCAAGAGAAATAGAATCAACCAATAGTTCAACAATGGTGCTATACTCGGCGATATTGTTGGTTGCTCTACCAAGACATATACCTCAGAGATATGAGTTCATTTGTCTGGGCATAGATTTCCCATGCAATCCTGAAGTTAGGTTCCTGTACTACTACTAGCCCCATCAAGCCAATATAAGGTGTTTTAATACTCCGACATCCTACAATCAAAACATAACGGTCAATGTATGGAAAACCAAATAACGCCAAAGCAAAACCAAAGTAACACACACACAATATGATACACAAAAATACAAATACTCATGCACAAAAGACTCATGCATAATATTTCTTCAAGTACAACCCATTCCCTGGTTCACTCCAAAGGTACACCATCATAATCGACTAGTTCATATGCTCCTTTTTCTAAAACTCTACTAACAATATAAGGCCCACACAACATTGGTTCAAATTTCCTACTTCAGGGACATATTTTATCCCGCTCATACAGAAGAATAAGATCTGCTTCAGAGAAGACACACGGTTTGACATGCTTGTCATAATTTGCCTTAACACGCTTCTTTCCGGCTTCAATTACTAAAGTGGCGACCACGCTCTGGTCTGGCTTCAATTGCATTAAAAACAACACGCTCTTCGGCATAAGTATTAGGCAAGAGTTCTACAAATTTTAGCTTCAAAGATGGTATTTCAAGATTCTATGGGTAGAATGGCTTCCGTGCCATAAACTAAACGAAAGGGTGTAACTCCATAGCGCATTTTAATAGACAACCGATATTACCATAATGTTGAGAACAACATTGTGTGCTAGCTAGACTTATGTATTCCTATCATCCGCCTAATCATAGTTAAGGAGAACCTTATTGATAGCTTCGACCCGGCCATTAGCCTATGGATAATAAGGTTGATTGCCATGATCAAGGCCCAACTTCTCCGGTAAGTTTTGACATCATGATAATTCCGGAAGTACTACCGCATTCTAACGGCAGATTGAGGGATACCAAAACGAGTGATGACATGGTTAAATAGAAAGTGCTGCGCCTTCCCAGATATCGGTAATGCATGATTTCCCCTACCTA
The DNA here is from genome assembly GCA_010110895.2 of Picea sitchensis. NCBI lineage: Eukaryota > Viridiplantae > Streptophyta > Pinopsida > Pinales > Pinaceae > Picea > Picea sitchensis. Next base: position 11,385 of record SNQJ01S0051256.1, read on the forward strand.
ATTTTGTGAAATAATCAACAAATTACACATTACAGCCATGCCCCCGACCGAGTGAGGGTGATATGTCATAAAATCACGCCCCATTTAGCAAAAAGGACCTACCGAGACTACATGGACATGGAGGGCTAATCAATCTTCGGTTGATAGGGTCCGGTAGGTACGACACTTCCTAACAAATAGTGAATGCAATCATGGAACATAGATATTAGAAGTATCCCGCGACGTAATAATTTCAAGCAGAGCATACCCGTGCATTGTGATGATCACACATGCCCCCGAAAGGCACCATCATTTAAAGCTTTCTCTACTACTAAAGGTCAAACAATGTCGAAGATTGCAGTCATGTCACACGGTAAAGAGTATCACCAAGAATAATGTAATGGCGAGCATGGTAACGTATCCGACGTCGTTCATTACCAGACAGCGTGCTCTGAAAGTTCGAGTTTGAGAGATATATAATGATATCTCCATACCATGTGTCATCAGAACTGATAAGAAAAAGGTATTCGTTGGGTAAGGAATCCTCTTCCACTTTTTCTATCTCAGTGGAGGGAAGGTCCATATCAGTTTAGTGAAAACCAAGGATTTCTTCGATGTGGCACAATCAAATTCCAAATAGAATTCCTGGAGAATAACAATCCAATTGGAATATTTCCCCCCAAGAAATTGACGGTCAACATGTGTTGCATGGGTTGCAATGTGAAATCACAAAGAGTTTTTCCGGCAAGAATATAATGACGAAATCATTGAACTGCTTGAACAATGTACCAAAAGGCCAGTTTCTTAACATGTTGGTATTTGACTTCCATTGATGATAGACTTCTACTCAAGTAATATATAACATGTTCATCGCAGTTATCATCCTCTTGAACAAGGGACACATACCATGGTATACTCCTATCGCCGCAAGATAAAGAAAGTAATCCCACTATAATCTGGAGGAAAAGAAGAGGAGCTTTGGTAAGTGACAATTTTAGTTTCTGAAAAGCATTGTCAGAAACTTTGTCCCAAACGAACTCTAAACCTTTCTTTAAAAAACGTGTAAAACCAATGGTAATCTCGGTGAAGTTTGAATGAAACGCTAAGAAAGTTTGCTTTCCCCAAACTTGTAACTCCGGGTGCGCAGCGAGGAGGGAGATTGAGAATTGCTTCAACCTTAATCGGATCTACCCGAATCCCCGGGACGTGCGGACAATGAAAACCGAAGACTACCGATTCTAATGCAAAAGACACATTTATGTGGTTGAGATGAATGCTATAGAACGAACCGGCGAACTACCTAAAATTGCTCAAGATGAATAGGTGATCGTAATCTCAAGGTAATGAATGAGCCGGCAAACGTCCAACAAGGTTGGAAAGATAGCGCTTTAATATCGCGGAAATGCATAAGACATCGCGACATTGAAACGCGGCACCCCGCGCTCTTCGCATCCAACGGAATTTTGTAGGAGAAAGCGCACCCTGCTGACAAATAAAAGCGTTTTATAAGTTGATCCCTGAGGATATTAACTGGGTTGTGTTTCTAAAATAAGCATCCATGAGGGAAAAAAATCTCACTACCGGCACGCCATTCACGCATCCGGTCGATAAAAGGTCTAAAAGTTGTCTTCGGACAAGCTTTTGTTAATGTCTCGATAATCGCATACAACACGATAATTCCACCTTCTTATCGACGGGTACGTGGTTAATAGAAACCCATTCTCACAAAGCCCCTGCGAAATCGGCTTTAAGAAGTTTTTCAACCGAAGTTTAATGGTTGCCGCTTATGGATGGATGTGATAGAGGTAATCGGCCGTACCGGTTTGGCCCCGTGGCACGCTTTTATCTCATGCACAACGAGGATCGGTCGATATTCGCATCTCTTCTCAGAATCTGTGCAAAGATATCACAAAATTCCTTTGAATAACGCAAAGATAAGTGATGAAATTTCGTCTGGAGAACATGAAGCCCCAATGTGAACATTTTCTACTATTCCGGGTTTCACAGAAATATCAACCGAATCAGAGGGAGAAATATTACTTAAGTTCCCCTCCTCGCAAACACATCACGCTTAGATCCAGAACAAATATGAGGATAACAATCCACGACACGGAGTCGAACTGTTGATAATTTTCCCGCAGTGTGTTGTTCCGTAAAATTAATGGAACGATGATGTCCATCATCCTAAGAAGCGATCTGGGCTATGACGACATGATCATCTCGTCATTGGGAAATATGACATGGAAAGGATCGGGAGGCAACTCCTCCGGAGAGGATGTAAGAGAGGTTGTCGATTGAACGCTTGATAAGCATACTCAATCAATTTAACGGCATAACGCCTCCTCAGACCCAACACATGATCTCCAGGATCCGGGACTATCCATGGGTCAAAAGACGTGGGAAGTTCATAAGGAACAGCGGAGATCATATTAATCAAGCAACTGACGGGCGTCGAATATCGGGTGGTGGTGGTATGGAAAAGTACCCATCAACTAAGAGTCTTTCAAAAGACCGACACCAACATTCTCGTAGAGTCCAAGGTTTTAGCTATGAATGGTACATCTCCGAGTATCGGAATTAAACAAGGCAAGTCAGATCAACCGTAACCACTCTTCCCCGGTGAGGAAATCGCAAGATCCGGAAAAGGGTTGACACAACAATGCGCATGGAATCTACCCAGCTACGTCCAAGAAAAAGATTATAATCTAAGGAGAATCGAAACCCTCGACTTCAATTTGGATCTGCCCACTCGAAAGTGATGTGCAACGAGGAAATAACATCGCAAGTCTTAAAACCTGATCCATTAAAGGCTTTCAAAGTGTTTTGTGATTCTGTCAATGGAGGAGAGCTAATGGATTTCCAAAAATCCAAAGACACATGAATTTAGAGGCCCCTCATCAACCATCAGTCCGACAAATGCTCTGTCGTACCGACAATAACTCAGAGATTTGAAAAGCAAGTTGGGGAGGCAACCTTGGAACATGCTCATCCAATTCAACACTATCAAGTTTGAATCTGTAGGGTCAATACCACCTATGGCTTTCAACAGGGCCCTTCGCTAAGAGACACAAGACCCAAGGACCCTGGCATGACATCACGAAGGTGCTTGGCCAGATTCTACAACATCAGAAGTTCGGAAATGCGACGAAGCTTGAGGATTGAACACCGACTGCTAACAACACCTTTAGGGGTCGAGGGACCAGTATCAAGACTCGGGTCTTTCGAGATGAAGAGGACCATTGCGGTGGACTGGCGGAGAAGCTTGTTCGCATCGTGAGGTAAGTCATCAACCTTCTCCCTAGAAGGAGTATAGTCTTTAGCTCTAGTTGCAATTGCAACGCCATTCTTCTTAATCACCCGCACATCAACATATGATGTGGTCAGCAGAAGGTTGGTCATGGATACCAAAGAGGCCCAAGGTCGAGACTCTGAATACGACAAGACTACCGGTAGGTGGTCAGGTGTTCCCCGGCTGAACTTTGAAACTTCGGCTAACGACGAGGGACAATCTTTGTATAGTGATCGCCACCGCAGATAAGACAAGGGTTCAGCGGGTTTGCGCTTTATCCCGGCTTCACCGTAGGAGCATTCAGAGTAGGTTCGATTATATTTTACCTCTTATTCTGCTCTCTCCCTTTGATTCTATTCCCACGGCCAAGGTAGATTGAACAACGCTCACTCGGTAGGTTTTACCGGCTGGGAGGAGCAGGAGACTCCGGCATTCAACATTATAAGAGGTGGTTTAGGGGTTGTGATCAAAACAGTAATGTGAATGGGCATGAGCAAACCTAATCACATCATCACCGCATGCGAAATTGAGCAAAGAGAGAAGCGCTCGGAAGTGCTGTGGACGCAGGTAGTTCGGGCGTTAAAAGTAGAGTGTTCTCGCTTGTGAATAAACGAGATCAAGATATCGAGCCCTAAGCATTCCCGCTTCTGTTACAACACCGCCCATAGAAATATTCATTAACTTCGCTCAATGGAAGGATTGAACCATTCGGCTAGTAGCTGATCAGGGAGTTCCAATTTGATGAGACGACGTCTACGCCTCCACTCATGTATGTGATCCGGAAAGATGTGAGTACCTTTCGCTTGTTTGAAAGATGTTAGTATCTCGGTCCCAGTATCGTAGCGAATCGGTAACTGGTAATGCGTGAGAAATGCCATGGCCAAGGTGTTGAAGTCGTAAAGAAGAGTCCTCGTGGTAATTCAATGTACCACTTCACAAATTAACCTGTAAGGGTTCGTTGAAAAGACGAAGATGAATGGAGTCATCCATTAACGAGTTGGATGAACACCACAAGTGAAAGGTCAGAACGTGATTATTAGGATCCTCTCCTGGCTTTCCATCAAACTTTGGAATATCATCCGGCGGAAGTTTAGCAGGGATAAGGCCATTGTGGAGGGTGACGAATAGGATCATTCGGGATCCTAGACAAATCTAGCAAGTTTAAGGTAGCAAGAAACAAGAACTGTCGGTTTACGGTGGCGTAATCGGGTGGCTTTGCGGTAGGATCCCGCCGTTCAAGAGGCAGCCGTAAGCGGACTCCGCTTCCATAGAGGGAAGACCCTGGTTGATTGTGTGGTGGCTGGGTAGGATAGTAACCCCAAGGGTTAGAGCCTTGAGTCTGAGCAGGGTTTTGGGGTTGAGTAGTTTGATTCATTCCCCAAATAGGATTAGTAACCCCTGGATAAGGTTGGCCAGTAGTAGGGACAACTGCTGCCCCCCAGCAGTTCGCTGGAGGGAGGATTTTGTAAAGCATCCAAAACCGGGCCACAATCTGGGGAGGTATATTTTGTCCGAGGGGTGAGGTTGGACCCCCTGTTGCGGGTATAGTTCCACCCGGAATTTATGTACCAACCGTAGGTTGTGTAATAACTGCGTTATGTCCGGGAAAATCAAAAGGAAACGTACTACCCTGAACACCAACAAGAACTTGTACATTACGTGCAACGGTCGGAATAATGCCACCAGGATTAGGATTACCAGAAGGAAAAAATTGAGGAGGGAGCATCGAGATGAAACCGGGAATAGGATACCCAAGAAAATGAGAACCACCTGGAGAACCAACAGGATTTTGTGGAGGCGTTTTGACGAGGAACATTCAACGGCGATTCAAAGCGCGGTAAACTGTGGGTAAATTCGGGTTAACTTCAGGAAGTCTCTAGGTATTAATAGGGGCAAAAGTAGTTGCAGGAATCTCGGTTTGGACACTTGTAGTATTGGCGAGATGGGCCATCTTGGGTGGAAGAACAAAACGATAAGTCATAGTCTCGGGTGTAATCTCTGGTTCACGAGACACAGGAGGGTTGACGAGATCGTAAACAGAGGATTCAGCACTTACGTGACTGGCCGGAAATTACCTGATCCAAAGGGATCTTGGCCCCCTACACCGTGAGAAGGCTCAACGATTGATTTAGAATATACAGCAAGAGTGTCTCCAGAAAGATGAAACCATCCTGAAGGTCGTTCACCACTTAATTTAATGTGATAATACTCTATGGTATTGGTAATTCGAAAATTCAAGAGCCTGGATGCTACTTCTGTGGAGGTGGTGTAAAACTTCAGGGACGTCACTTACGTCCATGTGGTAGAGTGACCAGAGGAATTTCACCGGACGAGGAGAATCTTCTTCCGGTGCCCTCAAGTGTTGTTGTGTGCACAAGTTGTGAAGCTCCGGATGTTCCGGGACAAACCTTGCATCCTATGCAAAACGTCGCGGGGGAGAAATTGTAACAAGTAATGAACTCCCCAAATCCTATGGTAAACTTCAAGAAACAAACAACACAATAATTAGTAAACAAAACTAAGAGGCAATCACCAAGCAAACAATTCCTTCCTAATTCTCGGAGCCACTAGTTGATGATGAAATCCCATTTCACGGGAACAAAGTAAGAAGGATTTGAGATAGAGCGGGTGGAAAAGCTACGCTGATGACCTAATGACTTACTACCGTGCAAGCTCCCACACATAATCGCGGGTATACCTCCAAGGATCCCCGAGTGAGTTTGATCAACACATTCCGTGTGCACCGAGACTTTCCTCCACAGTCACCTTGTCTAAAGGACCTAGAGAGATAGGTGACTAAGGTCACCACAAACAACAAGATAGGCCCTGGGGAAGAAATGCCGCACCGATCCACACGCCATAAGGTGGTGGTCTCAAGCTCCAAACCAACTCAAAGGCTTCCACTCATAATTGTGGGTATACCTGGAGAGATCCCCGTAATATGTGCAATCTCACCCAATGTCAACAAAGTTGTGGTTTGTAACTCGCCAACACCAATGTAATTCCTAATGCTTTAACCCTTTGTAAGTTAGAAGGGCTTCCCAGGACAATATGTCGCCAATGGAATTTAACACTCCCCAACTCAAGATACTATTGTTTGTTTTGAGCTTATGGAGAGTGTGTCTCTTCCTACTCCAAAGCAATTCAGACTAGCTAATATGTTGGCGTAAAGAGCCCTAGAAAAAGTTGCTAAATCAATTTTAATTATTACGCCGATACTCTAAAATGCTAATTACCAAAGGAAACTATGAAACTCATGATGTGTGACTGAATCTAAATGCAATGGACAATGATGAAATATAATCTTTCATTCGATGAATCCTACTACGTAGAGAGAGAACTTTTTCCGACTCAATCTCAATACTACAATGCTAATGCAATGCTCAATTTCTTTCAGATGTCTATGCAAATAATCAACTATCGAATAACAATCTCACCTGCCTTTTCAATACTCCAAAGCTCTAAGATTTGATTTTACAATGTTTTCAAATGACAAAAAACAAAACTTGAAAGAAAACTAACTGTTCACTTTCCAAGAAGAATCGCTAATGAGAAAGAAAACCCAAATCAAATCCAACCAAACAAAACAACCTGTACCTAATTTTCTTTCAATGATAGTGGTAAAACCAAAGGAGTCCCTGAATGCAAACGAAAAATGTCCTTTCAACCAATAAGCAAACAAGAAACATCAAACTCTTGACTCTCTGCCAATCAATTGCCTAACTCACCATACCAACCCAAAATCGCGCGATTGAAAAATGCCAATAAAAGCCAAAAATTGAAAGTCAAGATATCAAAAGCAAAGAAGACCTAGAAAACCTAAATCCGGCTCAAGAGAGAAAACTAAAGCAAAAGATATGTAAGTTAATGATCTAGTAAGCCAAAAAGGTTTAAATCAACAGATCTAAGTTGTTGATAAAGTCAAACTTGATTTCAAAATTTTCAAATCACCACGTGTTCTTGACACAAGTATGAATGTAGAATTCTCGTGCCACTTCAATGCGTATCGAACAGCTTCAGACCGAAGATATACAGATGCTTAACCTTCAAAGGTTCTCGCAGCTTATCGGGCCGAGCATAAGGGCGAGAATCCCTAAAACTAATGAAAAATTTTGAAAATGCAAGCAAAATCTAAGTTGGCTTATAAACCCAGAAGATCTCTCAGGGTATCCCGAGGACCTCCGTGAGACACTAACAAAACAGGAGAAAAAGCGAATAGAGCAAATGGCCACAGAAATTCAAAACCAAAAAGACAAAGGGATATCCCCTGTGGATTTGCCAATTTTGTTTATGGATTAATCCGTAAGTGCATAATTAACCGACTTCCTAGATCCGCTTGGATCTAGAACAAAACAAATGTGATGAATACTACTCTTTCCCTAGATCTAGTCTATTGAGTGAACTAAGAGATAAAGGGAATCATGCTCATACCTTATGAACGCTTCCTAAGTCTCTTGTTCCAAGCTTCGTTCGATGTTTTGCTAATGCCTCGTATCACCACATGTGCAATTGCAAAACCAATCAAAGCAAAGGCGCATTAATATTCAATAGCTAGTCTGCACATGTGATCAAGGAATCATGTAATAAAGCAGATCTAACTTTATGTAAGATGACATACATCAGATGACACTGGAAAGAGAAACTTACAACCTAAGCCTTGATGTCAGAGGTCTCCTTCGATGGCTCCTAGCTCCGACACACACACTCCTTGCTCATGCATGAAGAAAATCAACCACTTGTGATGACCTTTGTAGTTGTCTCTTGCTACTGTAGCATCAATCCTCCACGTACTCGATAATTCCCTCCAACTAATCAATCTATTGCTAGCTTGCTTATGCTTAACCTTCTCCATGATCCATCTCCTCAATATATAGTAGAAGATTGATTAGTTACTTGATAGGGAATGATCCCAATATATCCGGAATTCCAGTAATTGAACAACCATTCGAAGTTAACTCACCCTTCTTCTAGAAGATTCCCTAGAAGGTTCGAGATCTTATTTTTTTCCTTCCTTTAAAATATTGCTCGTGACTCCTAGCCTTGAGTACAAGCATGCAGAATTTCACACCCCAATGAGAGTAGTCATGAGAATCACATTCTCGCTAGAGAGTATATATGCAGCCTGCCAACTATCTTTAAAATATGATTTTTGGAAACTGACAAGTGTAACCTTTCTCGTGAAAAATGTTCCTATGGAAGAGCTTGATATTTCTTCATCATGACATTATCATAACACCATCACAATGACCAAAATTGTGGATAACATGCATGCAGTAATGGCAGATAATGGTTGGAGAGTATCAAGTACTGTGAGTAGCTTAAATGGAGGATTTTCCATGGATGATTTTACACCTACCCAGGAGAGAGTGTCTATGATGAGGACTAACTACCAAAAATTGTTGACAGACAGTGGGACTACCTATTGGGATTGGTGAGATGTATCATGAGGCTCTAAGGGTTGTGAGTTGAGATGGACCACCCCATGATTTGGAGAGCACTCAAGGATTCTGAGAGGCACACGATCAGCTTCTTCAAGAATCGATAGTCTAGGACATATGAGTCTCCGAGGAGATCCATCAGAGATCCACTCTATCCTGGGTCTTAGTGGACACTCAGATGTATTTACCACGGTGATAGAGGATGTTGATGATCCAGCAAAGGAGCACTAGTTGATGGGGAACACTTCCATTAGTGCCTTGGGGGTGGTTGATCTCCATATAGATTGATCCACCCATACCAGTATTTGTGATGCAGCATGAGTTTGCGTGAGATGACAGGAGTATGTCGGAACATATAGTGATGGGAGATAGCTCACAGAGTCATGTCGAGATGTATGGTGACATTCAGAGGGGTATAGTACCTCATGTGAGGGCATACACTTAGGGGAGTATGCCTATTTCACTCTTTTGCAGCAGCTCATAGTTATGATTGAGCACCTTCACCATCACCAAATGCATGAGTGAGAGTTAGACAGCTATTGAGAGCATGGAAAGCAAGTCTCCAGGGCCGAGGCCACCCGACATGAGTACCTCTACGACATCCAACCAGAGAGAGAGGGATCAGCCACAGGGTAGCCAGTGGAGACTTGGTGTGTGAGAGAGAACAACATAAGGCTACAGGCGATGAGCACATAGGGCTTCCTCGGCAGTTGATTAGCCTCACACGAGCAAGCCAGAGGAGACTGGAAGTGATAAACTCCAAGTCTTCCATGGGATCCCAAAAGAGTCCTGCTTTGTTAGCAATAACAAGTTCGTGTTGACCTAGGTTGCACCAGAGAGCCACACTCCACCTTGGTTTGGTTTGGAGGGTCTGTAGGTACTTGTCCCATGGGGTGAGACCTTCCTTCCACTTGATCATGCTGAGGATAAGTCATAGATATGTTTGGACATGTACTTATTCTACGTAGATTCCCATGATATAGTTTTATGGATAGCAGTGTCTGTGGTCACAGTATTTCCCACTGAGGACCGTGAGAGGAGGGTTCGGATGTACGTAAGCAAGCATACTATGAATGAGTAGTGTTGTCACATGAGGATCTCTCACGTAGGTTAGCATTGGGACCTGTGGATTGCAGGATGAACATTTCAACGATACAATAAGAGAGAGTGGATCCCATGTGGGAAATTTCCTTCTCAATTTTCCATTTAGCTTTAGGGGCAGTTGAGGGGGAGCAATGTATGAGGGAGTCTCATGGAGGTTCATGACTCCCTCATGATGGTAATTACCATGAGCAATTGATGGAGGTCGTATGGTGGGATCTTGGTAGATATTTGAGATGACCATCTCGATATGAGGCCAAGGTGTGTCATGTGCAGGAGGATCACATGGTTGTTATCTTTCAGGACTATGCTTCAGAGTATTGCAGTTCATTTCCTAATATGGGATCTGGGGTGGAGTGTACTATTGTTCATCTTTGATGGGTTCTGGATTTCATGTATCCTATATAGGTGGACATGGGATCCTGGTTTTTTATTTGAGATGATTTGGTTATAGCTTGAGGACAAGCAATTTTCTGTTGTGGGAGGATCAGAATGTCTCAATTTTGGGGCATCACAGTAGAGATTTATGTTGACTGTGAGGCAGCAAAATGGATGTTATAGTGAGTACTGTGATTATTTGAGAGGCATTGTGGGTTCCATATTTCATTGATGATCATACTCCATCAATATGAGCCATTCCAGGGTTGGTTTGGTTTCAGCTGGTATCTCGACTTCCATTTCCATGATTTTGACTATTTTGAGCTATAAGTTAATTGAAATCACCTAAGAGGTCATTTGGGCACATTACTTGGACGAAACTCTCAGCAGTAATAGCTCATTGGAATCGGGAGGAGAAACACTACAAGATGGATGGCTAGAAGTGACTTTTCGGCTAGGAAAACCACAAGGAGAGATAAGGAGTTTTTCAGTTGCAAAAGGTTAATTAATTAATTAATTGGAAGTGATTTAATTAACTAATTATATATTAATAAAATGAAAGTCACTTTGGAGGGACAAGGTGAGCCAAAAGTATGCTGGAAAGGCAAGGGCCTCTTCTCATTCATTCCATGTAGGCTTCTTATATTTGATATCTAGCTTTGGCCAATGAGCCCAGATTGTGGGCCTTTGGAGGAATTTTACTACAACAAAACCCCTAGAGGATCCATTTAGTGGTGAAAGATTCCACCTAGCTTGTCCCAAGCTTGGTCTCAAGATGCAATACTCCCCCAATAACCATTCTCCTAGTTCCAGGTCTACTCAGTTGGAGGAGGATTCCACATTAGTTGCTTGTGCGTGCATAGAGAGAGGGGCGCACTCTGGGGTTTCCAGCAAGGGGCGTACCATTCACTGAGGAAGGATTCGTCCTAGTCGAGGAGAAGGGATTCCAAGAATCTGCATTGGCTCTCTATGTGTTTTGGCATCATTCTTGGTGGTTTTATGGAGTCTTTTAGAGGAGGATCTATTTGTATTAAGAGTGGGAGATTTTCCCAAGAGGAGGGTGCACCATCATTTGAGGGTAGCTAGATCTAAGGATCTAGTAGGTATTTTGAGGATTTGAGCACTTGCGTTCTCATTAAAAGATCCCCGATCTATCATTGGAGAGTTTCAGAGCATTCAGAGACCTCCTTCATCAGGGCTCTAATTGGTCTAGGGTCACCATCCAGCTAGTACACCATCTCAAAGGAGGAGTTCAGATGTACAAGGTTTGAGAGTGGATTTGGGAGATTCTGAACCCGGGTTGTTCTTACCATCACCATCATACTCTTGGCATCTTTCCTGGATATTGACATCTTTGGCACTGTATTTAATTGTTAGTGAGCTTCACCATCCAACGTGAGTACGGCATCTTCCGCCAGCTGAGGGGCTCTGGCACTGGCATTGGTCTTCATATCTTATCCAAATTCTTTGGAGGCTTATTTTGTATGGGAGGAGCAATTTTGTAGCAGCTCATACTCTTGCTTAATATCTATTGTCTATTATCTTACATTCATTGAGCATTCCAGACGGGCATCTCCATTGTAGTAGTAATTCTTCTATTTTATGAATGTTAAAGATTTGAGATGTTTTGGCTTGTCTATCTTATTGCATATGGTTGAGGTATGTTCCATGGTTATCTCTTTTTTGTTATTTGCTGCATACACACATATAAACACATCTAAAACAAAATGGATTAACAAATTGTTTGATGAAATACCTCACCCAACAAAAGTTTTAAAAAACACCAAAAACCAAAACAAAAAAAAAAAAAAATGGCTTGGGATCATTACACTAAATATGAAGCTTGGTGCATTTCTTTCTCATCAAGAAGTTGTTCTTATGTTTGTTGAAGGATGCCATGAACCTATATTGGAAGGGTTGGGTCCATTCAACCAATCTAGCTACACCATCTACCCAAGTGTGGGAGGAATTTAATGGTGAAGATGCAACATGGAGAGTATGAAGGTTTATGTTATAAAATTGCTTGAATGGGTAGTGTGGAGGAACCTCTCATAGGTGCAGCAAGAAAATTTTGGTACTCGTCTACAATATTGATGTTCTACTTCTACTAGATAGAAAGGTCTTGGCTTGAGGTCAGAGGGTTGTAGTGTCCTTTTATTCACCTTCCTGATCGGATTGTGAAGAGGCTAAACTTTGCAACATGAGAGATTTCTTTTCAGGGTATTTTTGGTGGGGACAATAGTCAACTACCTCTATGATCCTGTGATAACTAACCCCTAGAGTAATGATGCTACATGGTTGAGACTCATAAACAACATGATGCCTTCACACATATATGGTTTCTCCTCTATTGTGAACATCATGCATCAATGGGAAACATCACACAATAATACCTCATCCTTGAAGGGCTTGATGCCATAAGATAGACGACAATGTTGGCTAACACAAATATCTTGACTCTCTCATGGCCTCTCCCAATGTTGTGGGGCGAGTTATGGTGTGGTAAAGGTTGCAAATCCAACTACTTGAAAACCTTTGTTGGAGATGATGTTCTTTTGGATTTTGTTATCAACAATGAAATGTAGTGGGGTCCCTTCACCCACATCTATGAATGGAAGGGTCACTCCCCCTCTTCAGTATCCTCTCAAGTTGAATTGTTGTAGGTGCAATACTAGTAGTGGGTTATGCATCAATGATAAGTCTCCTTTTATTATTTTATGAATCCAAAGTCCAGTTAGGGTTCGAATATTTGTCTTTGAGCTCAACCACCAATCATTGTATTGAGCGACATTCATCAAGAAAGCAGCTAAGGGATTTTGTGGATTTCACACCACTTTCCAATGTCTTAGACTTCCCATTACCCTTCTTTCCTGGATATTGGACTGGCTCTCTTGAGGTTGGATTTTCTCATCCATGCTTCTCCCACTTACTTTGTTTCTTGAATTTCTTCTTAATTTTGATTGCTTATCGATAAGAAACTCCCTATGAGGAGATGTCCAAGAAATCCATCTATGTTTGATTGCACTGCAGACCACGGCAAGACTTCAAAACATATGTCTCAAAGGCCTTTGATAAATTCGTGATTTAAGTGCAAGGTATGAAATATGTTGGTCTACTCTACCACCGGCCCCGCCTCTTCTAACGTAGAGTTGTCCATCTCTTGTATTGGTCATAATAGTTTTCGAAAGGGAAGAACTCCTCCTTCAGGGAATCGGCAAAAGGCCACCTAAGTGGTTTCTCTCCTAAATAGTGTACATTCATCCATGGTGTAAATTCCTCTCCCAATAACCTTCCCACCAATCTCTCAATATGGGGAATGGATTTAAGGAGCATGAAGGTGATGTTTTCACCATCGAAATAATTTTGGACAAAGCAATAACCTTCTAGTAGATTTAACCTTTTCTAGAGCATTTGCATCTATCCAACCTTCAAATAAAATGATATCAAATTTAACTTATACCTTGAAGGGTGTCGTGACTTGAAAATGGTTTCTTGTTGAAGATGCCTTTGCTGCCGCTTCTTCTTACCAAGTAGTCATCGAAGGATCATAATGAAGTTTTCCATCATCTCATTCCTTTGTCACATGAGGGATTCCTCGAACAACATCTCTTGAAAGGATATCCTACACTATCATCTCTCTTTTCTATTGAAATAATGTAAATCCAATAAGAGTATTCTTATTATTATTGTTATTTTATTATTAGGATTAACTCCCATTGTGATCAATCATCCTTAATTGTATTAGGACCAAATCCTCTTCTCATGGATTGGTCATCAAACAATTGTAATAGGCGCATTGCCAGTCTATCCCAACAGTTATTATTGAGACCCCTAATTAAATTAAAGGTGGGTTTCACCCACCTAAAGTGAGAGGTTGGCCCTGCCGCTGAAACCCCTTCACACGTACCTTGTATATATAGGTTTTAGCTAGCCACTTTAACACACAACTCACTTGCTCATTCTCATGAGGTTTAGCCGCACTACCGCTGAGAGAGGAGAAGAAGAGTGGTATTATTTTGGAGAGGACTATCCGTATTATTTGAGTTATCTCTTGAACATGCATTAGCAATTTATGATAGGAAGTTTTTGTTGGGTTTTCTCTAGAGGGTTTCTGTGATAAATGCTATGTCTCTTGTGAATGTGTATTTCCTGCTGATCTTGTTATTATGTTGCCATTATCTATTGAAATGAAAAGAACCATATAATGGCATACACATTAACATGGTATCGAGCCAACCAAGGAACTACAGCATTTCACAACAGGTGTAATGTCACCATTGGCAGCATTCTCGCAAATTGAAATTTTCAGTGAATCTTTCTACCCAAAACCATCATAGAAAGTTGCGGCCTCCCCAAGGATCATTTTGGCACCAGTATGACCTTTTAGTGGCTAGATTCCGCGAAACCCTAGTTTCACAAAGTACCAAAACCAGAGTACCAGAAGTACCTCGTGGCAAATTAAAACCAGTAAAAGCACCGCCTAGAACCAAGCATCAAGTTTGAGGGGGTAAAAGTTGGATTTTGAAATTTTGACTACACTAGATAACTCGCCTCAACCCAGTGCATCTAGTCCCTGGATTAGAATTTCCAAAATTTGAAGTTTGAAAAATTAGGGTTTCCTCATAAAACCCTAAGTTGCGCTTGCAGCTAGAGTTGCACCGTGAGAACCAGCTTGCAATCACCCTTGAAGTTTTTGGTAATGATTACCGGCACTGTGATGGAGCCACTAACCGCAAATGCTATCCGCCGAGGTATGTATTCACATGTTTAATGGTTAAACCCTAAAGAGTATTTAGGGAGGAGAAGGGATTGATTGCCATAGATCCATAAGGATCTCTAGATCCAACACATTCGAAATGATGCAACCTAGGTGTGATTATTCGTATATGCATCCATTTGTCAGCAGCATCATTCACTAGTGTTGACGTTGAAGCTGTGATCAAATTATTGGAAGGATTGAAAGCTGATCATAGAGCTTATCCCTTAACCTAACCTTTTGTCAAGTTAGTGTATTGTCTTAGTACGTAAGATAGGTTGAAGAAAGTGTTACACGCCAAAATTGCTCGATGGATAAGTGTCGTGATTGTCCCTGTATCGCTGTGGGTGTCAGGACCTTCCCTACAAGTGTTGCAAGTTGATCATTGGTGTCATAAACAAGGTTCAGACATGATAATGTGATGGCAACACTAAAGAGGCACTTATAACAACTCACATGACTGATTTGAAGGAGGAGAACTGATCTACTCAAGTCAAACAACCTTTTTCCAATTGAAAGCACCTCAAAAACTGAAGTTTTGGAGGGGAGCGCTCCCCTATACCTATTTTGGGAGTGCTGGCTCTCCCCCTTACATTGTTTGGGAGTGTTATAAATCTCTTTTGGCCCTTCTAAGGGAGCGCTGGTTTTTTTAGGAGTGTTGGCGCTCCCATAAATCCTACTTGGGAGCGTTATAACGATCTGATGGCCCTTTTGATGGAGTGCTGCCTATTCTGGGCAGTTGTTTAGTTGTTGAGATGAATGGGGAAGCATCTTTTCATTCTGGAAGGCAGTTGAGCTCGAACTCTAGTCCAGACATGATCCTAGGGCAGGTCCTCAACCGAAGGAGGAAAATCCTCACCTTCCCAAAGGATATATCAAGATTGTTGAGCCTCTCCAATGCTATATAAACAAGCTTTCTAATGGTGAATGGGGAGGCAAATTAGAGAATGTCAAACTATGATCTCATAAGTGAGACAGGACTACAAAATAGAGAATGATGTCAAACTTATGATATCATAAGTTTGGTGTTGGAACAGAGCTGATTTAAAGGAAGAAATGTGTATGTGAAACTTATGATCTTGAGGAAATCTGCAGTCAGCTAGAAAAGAATCATCAGCGCAGCTGCTACCATCCACAACCTGGATGGTAGCAAATTCACTGATCACTCTCCTCTGAATGACTATGTGTTTCCTATGATATCACAGGTTTCATGCTAGCAATTCTCATTAATATGACATGCTTGGTCTGCTTCTTCTTAGTTTGTGTTCAATGCTACATGAACTTATCATTCAAAGGATAGATCTATTTTCGCTAATGTCAATAGAGTAGGAAGTGGTTGTATCTACATTTGTCCACAGCTTATCAACGAAGCAAAGGATTGGAGCTAACTGAGCGCAGGACAAACGCCGGTTAAAAAGGTACTTCACTCTTCCTTCTCATGCATTAGGCTTAGATAGATTCAAAGAAATTCAAAGGTCCATGATAAGAACTTTCATCTAGGGTTAAGGCCGTTTTAGGAGGTCAATTCAATTTGTCTGCATGCAGATTTTCCTACAACAGAAAAGCACTCGTCACTTGACTCCAAGGAGACTGAAGAAAAGCAAGCACTCATTCTGAGGACAAGGCTCTGCAGTTTGATTAATCAAGATTCAAAGGGTACACATGACAAGATGATGACTTAGTTGAGATAGAAATCATCGCAAAGTATTATACTTGATAGTATCCGAGAATCATATAAATAATTTGTCTGACATGACTAACACCTCCTCTAGGAGAAATCGTGTGTGTTAGTTCTAGGTTTCCATGTGAAGAATGATTGGTCACAACACTATGAGGAAGTGTTGACCCCATTTCTACATTGTATTCCTTTACCTTTGGCCTCTTTTCTTCAAAGATAAATTATAAGTGATAGTTCTTTCCCAAAGGAGCTACCGTGATGATTGTTCAGGCGGCTGCTTTATATTATCAAGAAGGATACTATTCTTTCTTGTTGTTTTGCTGACCTTGCTCCGTGTCACATGAGAAGCTGCCATGACCCATGCTATTTGGGTTAAATCCATGTGAACCCTAGAAGATTAGATCACATCAACCAAGCACATGCAAAGTTGTCACAAGTTTACTAGAACTCAAGGTCGCATCAAGAAGGCATTAAGCAATGGATGCACAAGGAAGAATATCAAGAACCCTTTTTTAAAGAGGGGAAGCAGCGTAATAGTCTTAGAACCTATTCATTCATATGTATGTGGCTCCATCATCATCCCTCCATTAATGGGTATGTATACTGTATCATTCATTAATGATTATTCTGTGAAAAGACCTCGATTATATTTGAAGTGCTCAAAGCAAGATCAAGGAATTCAAAGCCTTGATAAGAGAACCCTTGTAAGGAAGATTAAGATACCAAGTCAAATAATGGAGGAGAATATATCTAAAAAGAGTTCGTGAACTCATGCAAAGATGTTGGGATCAAGATCCCCAACAAAACAATGTAGCTGGACGGAAGAATAGAACCATGCTGGCAGTTGTGAAGATCAAGATCTTCCTATGTGATTATGGGAAGAAGCAAAAATGACAGTTGTTTATGTGCGTAACCGATTGCCCCATAGTGCACTTGGTCTCAAGAGACAATTTAAGAGATATTCACCGAAAGAAGCTGCAGGTAGCCATCTCAAAATATTTGGTTGTCCGTTGTTTATTCATATACCTAAAGAAAAGAGAAACAGTTGGAACCCTCAGGAAAGAAAGGAATATTCGCGGGATAACGTGGAGGTATCCAAGGCCTTTAGAATTACATACCCGTCACTTCCTATTGATATCAGCAAGGATGTGACCTTGGATGAATAAGCAACACTTAAGAAATCAAGAAGATGCCAGCCTTTGAAGAAGTATATGAAGAGGGAACCTCTAACCTGTGGATTGCGTAATCCGCGGAGGGAAGCCCCCGAGTCAGCAGACTCGTAGCAGAAGCTTCATAACTCGATGAGGAGACTTCAAGATCATGATATAATAGGAAGCTCAAAACCCTCCTCAAATGACCTTCTCCCATAAAATAAAGCCTTCTGGGCAAGAGAGCTTATCTAAGATGGAGAGAAATATGGTGTTCCGAAAGGAACCACAAGATAAAGGGAAAAGCATCTCAAAGCCTTTCTCCAGCTACACGGCTTTGATGTGAAATCTACTTGATGTGAAGAACCTACATGCTTTGAAGAATACATTCAAGAAGTTGAATGGGAAGATTCCATGACAGGGGAATACCAATCCACAATAAAGAATGATGTATGAGCCAGTCTCGCACTAAAAAGTAAGGATGTGGTATCATCAAAATTGCTCTTCAAAATAAAACATGTTGCTGATGGAAGTATTGAGAAATATAAAGCAATATTTTCACCGCGGCTTTCCCAAAAGGAAGGCATTGACTATTAAGACATTCACCCGCGGGCCGACACACTTCAATCAACTACTATAGCTCTTTCTCCCAAGATGAAATGGAAGCTACAATCGTGATGGATGTGAAGACAACTTTCATGAATGGTGTTATCGAAGAGGAAGTGTATATAGAGCAACCCCATGATTTGAGGTTGGAAGATGCAAGCCCCATGTCCGCCAATTGAAGAAATCCCATAATGGATTGAGTCAAGCTCCTAGATCTTGGTATTGTTGTATAGACAGTTTCTTGACAAATTTAGGCTTTACCAAGAGTAAAATAGACTCCAAATCTCTACTTCAAAATTATGGATAATGAACTAGTAATATTACTACTATATGGGATGACTTATTCTTAACTGAGAAGAAAAACTCATCAACAATGTAAAAAGAGACTTGTGTCAGAATTTGAAATGAAATACCTTGGCCTAAATGCATTACTTTAGGTCTTGAGGTATGGCAAAGTCCGTAAAGGATCTTCCTTAATCAAGGGAAGTACACTGTCGAAATCTTTTAGAGAGATTTGACATGCTAAAATGCAAGTCCATGAATAAGAATTCCATGGAAGTGAAGCTAAAGATGTTGGTCGATACTGCTAGACTTGATTTATGCCACGTTGTATAGACAGATTATTAGATCGCTGATGTACCCGATAAACACCGTGACTTACATTTGTTTTGCAAAGGAACAATCTTGAGTCGGGCCGGTAGAGCCTTATTACGTTCACCTTAGTGGGTGCAAACATGTGATGAGGTACCTTAAAGGCAAAATGGATTATGGTCTCATGATGGCATCATGACTTCACATTGAGTGGATATAATTGACGTAAATTCAAGGCATGCCGCTGATAGAAAAAGCACTCCTGGATGTTGTTTCAGCTGGGATCAGCCATGATCTCATAACAGAGTAGGAACCAATCCAACATTTCTCTCAAAGACAAGCAGCGAGTAATATTACCACGCCTTAGCTGCGAAGATATATGGTTTTGAAAGTTGTTGATCTGCCTATTTGACTTTGAGATGAGAGTAACCGTGATTCTATGTGACAAACCGTGAGTCGCATAAAGACACGTAGAACCTTGTATTCCATGACATGTTGAAGCACATAGAGATTCGCCATCATTTCATCCGCGACATGGTACGTAGAGGAGCCTTGAAGCTCCAAAGCATTAGCACATGAACATGTTGTTGACATGTTGACCAAACTCTCTATCTCGTAAAGTTTGAACACTCTTTTGAGATAATCTTGGTATAGTCCTAAAGGACCCTCCCCCAAAGGGGAGTATATATTTATTCCTTGCTTCGAATCTTCAATCGCTAGACATAAATCAAGATGAGCCACACCTCACCGTTAGATGTAAAGCATGATACCTGTGTGTTCCTGTTTCCCACCGCCGTTAGACGTGAAAGCAAGATGAGTCATTGCTTCGACCTCACTGTTAGACATAGAGTACTACGACATTGTTCCTTTGCTTCAATCTCACCGCGATGTACAGCCATGAGTCATCGCTTCCGACTCACCGCTAGACGAAGCATGATGACATTGTGTGTCTCCTTGCTTTTGACCTTGGTTTCGGCAAGATGAGCCACCGCTCGATCTCGCTAGACATAAAGCATGACGTTGTGCGTTCCTTTCTTCTGACCTCGCTGTTAGGCGTGAAGCAAGATGAGTCATTTCTTTAGACCTAGATGTTAGACGTAAATAATAACGTACGTAGGATTCCTTTCTTCCTCGACTCGCGAAATAGATCGTGAAAGCAAGATGATCCCTTTGCTTCCAATTTCACATACATACTGAGTTCCTTCTTCCGACCCAGTCGTTAGACGAAACCAAGATGAGATTCCTCACTCATCTCACAGCAATAAATAGATGTTGATGTGTTCCGCTTTTGACCCGCTTGTTAATTTTACAAGATGATTCCTGTTTCCACCTTGTTGTTAGGCATAAGGCAAGATGTTGATATATACCTTTCTTATGACCTAGCTAAGGACGTGAAGTAAGATTAAAAAAGGATTCCATTAATCGAGCTACCAAATTTTTAGCCGTGACATTGAGCTGTGGTACTAGGATGAGGTATCATTTTTATTGATACATATTGATGCAGAGATGATGATGACATTCTTTCGAATACGATGTTGTCGATGAAGAAACTTCATTAACGTAAATATGCTAGCCACCGTTTCAAGATGATATTGACGACATCGCCCTCCGATGCTACTCAATGATGCACTTCTCTCATTGATAGTTTTGAAGAAGACCCCTTTTGTGTTATGGGGAGTAAGAAATAATGTAACCATGAAGAGTATTCTTATTCTTATTGTTATTTTATTATTAGATTAATCCCATTTCGATTAATCATGTCGGGTAATTGTATTAGGACAAAATCCCCTTTGTAGATTGGCTCATCTGACAATTCTGTAATAGGCGTATCAAGAAGTCGTCTCAACAAAATTTTATTATTGAGACCAAGAATTAAATTAAAGGTGGGTTTTACCCACCTGCGAGAGAGGCCAAAACTGGTAAAACCCCTTCACACATGCCTTGTATATATAGAGAGGTTAGTGCCTCACTTTAACACACAACTCACTTCTCTCATATTCCCTCTTAAGGGGGCATAGGGAACTGGAGAGGGAGAGAGAGAGGCGCATTATTGGGAGATGAATTTCTATATTTATTTGAGTTATCTCTTGAATACTGTACTTGGAAATTTATGATAAGAAAGTTTTTGAAGTAGGTTTTCTTCCCTAGAGGGTTTCCTGTGATAAATGTTGTGTCTCATGGAATGTGTATTTCGATCTTGTTCTTACGTTGTTATTATCTATTGAAATGCAAAGAACCATAATAATGGCATAAACATTAACATTTTCTTCCTTCACACATGGTGGTTTCTTGGCCATCGATATTGATTTCCTCAAGCAAAAACTAGCTCAGACCTAAATTCTATACCACCTTGACCGCCTGGACCGCTTCCGGAGAAAATGACAAGGAGTAGACTTTTGATAACTAATCGATCCATATTATTTTGAGAACGACATGAAGATAGAAATATAATAGAGATACAGAAATGCACAGAAATGCAATGGGTGATACGTAAGAAGACATAAATATAGTGGAAACCAACTTCTATTAATTATCAAGAGAGAAAAACATCGAAATAAACTCAAGTGTAATTCCAGAGGAATTTGCAAACCTTGGGGAAGAGCTAGTGAGGCTATATATGATTATAGAGGGTGGGGACATCAGGAAGATGGCCAAAAATCAATGTTGTGAAAGGGGAATTTGCAAACCTTGGGGAAGAGCTAGAGAGGCTATATATGATTATATAGAGGGTGTATTACTAGGGAAGCCTTCAACATAGGTTATTGATGTGAATCATGTCCTAGATAAGATGTATTTTCCAGGTTATTCCCAAAAGATATTCAACGTATTGGACTCTTTCTGCCTAAATAAAGAGTATTGGAATCTTAGACGAATATCCCAGATGGGAAATTAAAAGAAGAAGGGCAAGATTTTCCTTGTGTTGTGTAGGAAAATGGTAGATAGTGTGATGGCTATTTGATGACTAGATGAGATGCCTATTGATAGTTATTCCACTCCTTAGCCTTAGCATATGTATTTTCCCTTTGGCTTGTATATGAGTATTATTTTTGGTTTGAGAGCATTAAATCTTGTTTCTATTTTCAAGAAATAATTGAGTTAGTCTCATATTCTTGTGACTAGTTGAGATCTTATCACCAACTAGATTTATTGTTGTACTTTCATTGCTATTTCTTAGGATCTTGCCTCCTGTTGATGTTTTGGTATTTGTGGGATGTATTAACCTCCATGTGCAACCTATGACTTAGAATAGAATATTGTTGAAGAAAGTGAACCATTAAAATGATGTGTGGAAACACAAAAAATACAAGTCAAACTTAGTAGGAATAAATAATATTAGAATATTTTCTTACAAAAAAAAAAAAAAAAAAAAAAAAAAAAGATAAACATAAAATAATTACCTGTGAAGTCAGCCTTCAACCCAACTAGAAAAGTCAATGGATAGAACAATATAAATAGAGGATGTTTTATCTCATTTGTACACCCAAATAGTATGCACAAGTTTGGTGGAGAGATGCATTTGTAGAGGAATATAAGTGCACATGGTCATCTCTTTGGTCTTGGTATCTCTCTTGGTGATTCTCTTGGTGACATTCTTCTTGGTGATACTCTTTATGATACTGCCAATTATGGCACAAGTCTAAGAGAGTAGTGTAGCTGTAGTTGTTGTAGTTGTATGGTACTTGTTTGGTGGATAAGGAGACTCTCTCTTTTGTGTGCTACACTTGGAGAAGGAGCACTAAACTTAGTCCATAGGAGCACAACATGACCACACATCGCCATCTCTAACTCCAACAAGCCCATAGGAGAATGACGCTAAATCCATAAACGTGCATGCTCTCGATCATCTCAACTCAGAGGAGTATGTTTTGGAGAATGTCTCATGAAGTCGCAATCAACAACAATTCCTCTATAAAATGTGGTTTCCCTCTAGGAAAAAAAAAAACCCTAACATAATCCTCTACCATCAGATCTCAGCACCTTATAAATGAATCCATCCAAATTGACTCATGAAATCACACATTTGACTGTAAAAACAAAACATTTGGCCCCCTTATGTCCAGGGGATGCCATGAATTGTGTATCCCTCAGAAGTTTCTTTTAATTTCATATGAATTAGGAAGATAATCGCGCTCCACAACCAAATACCACAATGATTTTATGATGGAATGGCATGATAATATTTATGACCTTTGAGGATTGGTGATTGGGACAAATGGGATGATTAAAAGTGCAAAGCATCGGAGAGACAAAGGAGAAAAATAATTTAACAAGTCAGTATTTGAGGAGAAGGATCATATTTTTCCCATAAGAACCATCACTCCTACGTAGTTCAAATCATCTCAATTGTTTTTACATCCAATTAATAGTATTAAATGGTTAATAGTCAAACTTAAATTCATTTATATAAATATAATAATTTTAAATATAATTTCTATATAAATAAAGTTAAACATGGTATTATAAAAAGTTATATGAAAAATTTATAGGAACAATTAGTTGTTTAATTAATAATAAATCAATTGGAATTATAATAAATAATTGGTTATAATTTTTTTATAAAAGAAATAATAGTAATAGGTTTTAAAAACAGTTTTGTATTAAATGGTTGAAATGTTTGTAATTGAGATAGTATTTGACTATATGTATAGGTTTAAGGTTAAAAAAAATTTAGTAGGTCATGGACATGGATTTGAACCCAAATGAGGAGAGTGAAATTGCTACTTCCCATCCAACCAAACTATTGCCCCTAAACATTAAAACTATATGTTATTAAATAGTACATGATCCAACTCAAGACTTCGTATGAGTGATGATCACCACGATATTGGATTTCTTGTGGATATGATTATAGCTAAAACCACAGTTTTGGTTCTCAAATAAGACTTCAAACTAATTCCCATTGGCTAAGAGCTCTTCTCCAAAATCCAAGAGACCTTGACAAGAATGAAAGTCAACAATTTTACTTAAATAACTATGACAAGTAAACCCACATTACTAATTCACAATTAAATTATGATAAAATTTACTACTTATAAAAAAATTATTCAGAAGTATATTATCGATATAAGTTACTTTTACTATATACAAATTAATATTTAAAATCAAAATTAATAATTTGATATTTTTAATTTTAATAACAAATTATATCATTATTAAAAATATATATTTAAAATAAAAAATAATAATTTGATAATTTTAATAAAAAAATGTATTTATATCTAATTACTACGTTTCGATTTTTTAGAAAATCAATCTGAGTGGAATTTCTTAAGAATGTGTATACATTTTATTTGAAAACACATTTGGTTTAGTATTTAGTCGGCTACCCATATAAATGCACTAGTTAATCAATCTAAAATGGAGTTGGCTTAGCGTGAGTTGGAATTCGGAATTGATGAAGGACCCAACGTAAATTTCAATGATATTGTTCACATTAATAACTTGGATTGGTTTGATAAAACGATTTGTCATTGATATTGATATAGTGTACGTTATGAATTTCAATAGTAGCCTGTACATTTATGAAATGGATTAACCTATTCTTATTACTTGAAGTGAGGTTTGTTTGCAATGTTGCAGCTTGCTTTGAATATTTTGTTTCTTTTGTTGAATGCTCAAACTCTAGATCTATTGAGTATTTGGTGTCCCAAGTCAAGTTTAGGGGGATGCTAGCGTTATGTTTATTAATCTTGTTTTGGTGACTTGTGATTCTTTAAAGGGTGGCTTGTGGTCTTGTTGGGCTATGAATGTAAATCATTACACCACTACAATTAGGTTTATTGGCGATGGGTTAGAACCATCACCATATACTCAATAGTGATGGTCAAAATGACCCCCATAACCAATAAAAGGATATGACCATTTCCATTTCATTGTCGATAATGTCTTTTGCAAGATGTTGTCTAACTATTCTGAGTTTTGGCCCTTTTTACTGGAATCCGACGACATGAATCTGCAAGAAATCACAATTTTATATTGTTTAAATTGCATTTCTGAATGCAGAAATGGATTCAATGTGTTGAGAAACCCTTAGGACATTCAGATTATACAGAATTAAGCACTCAAATCTGCAGATCTAACAATTTCTCGCTAGATTTTGAAATGATGATAAACCATCGTTGTAAAGTTTTAAAAGGTTTATTTTTTTAAGCATCCATCTATGATATCATCATAAATTGACCATCGCTCTAAAGTAAAAATTGGAATTTTTCATTTGCCATAGGCCAAAATTTCAAATTGTTTTAGCAACAACCTTGTAAAGACTCAATAATGTTTATTGCAAAAGACTATCACCAGAAACTAAAGATATTTTGATTTTTTTGGGGCAACAATCATTAGAGGACCATCACCAATAGGTTGCATTTCGAAAATAAATATATTTTTGGAGTGTCGCTCTCCTTAACGTCCTATAAGGAACCTTCTTTTCTTTTTTCTTTAGCCTTAGTCTCTCTTCTCTTTGGAGAGAGTCACCTTTACCAGGCATTTCCTTCTTTAAAGGTCTTCTGTGCAACCCTTCCTTCTCTCAATTCTTACTTTCCATTCTCACACTAGGGCTCTCATTTTTCACAA